>VMDO01005081.1:0-10817 GCA_007922755.1 Pedetes capensis
TCATTTGGCAAAATTTCAGGCAGTAAATATGTATGAAGTGGAATAAATGCTTGGAGATAATAAAAAAACCTATTTCACCATTGTAATATAATCCATGGGATAGATAAATATGAAGTTGCTGTAAGGAAAACTGTTAAGTAAGAAGAAAGTTGTCTGAAAGTTTGTGTGAGGATGGGGGCCTCAGTTCTGTTTATAATGGTGGAAATTCAGTTACACAGAAGTATGTTAAGACAACATTATGAACAAGGTAAATGAAAAGAAAGCCAATCTAGGGTTAAGGAGTAACATGAAGTAGAAAAATAAAGAGTTATTAAGAATAATTTAAGTTGGTGAAGTAGGGACTGTATGAGTAGAAGTCATAGGAATGCAGTGCTATAAATTTGAGTTGGAGTCAGATCATAAAGGGGCTTAAGTGCCAGCCTAAGGAAAATAATGAGCTCTGGGAGCCAAGGCAATGTTAAAAGAATAACATGTTTTATATTATGCCTTAAAAATACCAGTTTGACTATGGTATCTAATAATCTGTAGAGAAGAGACAAAAAGCATAAGTAGCAGTTTAACACCTAATCTGATCAAAGAAGAGGTGAAAAAACTTATAGAAATAAGAAAAAAGCAAATGCCAAGGTGCTTTTGAGAGTAGAATTAACAGTATTTTACTACTAAGGAGGAAGCAATGGGTGGAATAGTGAAAATCCAAGATTTGATTACTGCAAGAATGGTATGCTGTTAAAGAAAAAATAAAAATCAGGAGAGCAGAGAGTGACAATTAGGTTTAGATGCGGAATTTTAGGTCATGGAGTAGAGAGAAGATAAGGACAAAATTTTATGGAATGCCTACATTTAAGAGTGAAAGAAAGAAGAAATTGGAAGACAGGAGATATATTAACTTTACTCTGACACCTAATGAATACAAGAAGGCCCTCTGGGCACAGTAGTGGCCTGTACAAAGACTGGAAGATGAGAATTGGGTTTGGTGTGATGAAAATAGGCCAGAGTGAAGGCTCTGCAGAGGAGGAGATAGGGTCATGTGTGTGAGCAATAGGGTATTAGAGTCAACAAATGGAAAAAGTGTTTAGCTTCAAGTTTTATCTTAAAATCTGGCTTTAGAAACAAATTTAAAAGGAAAAGAAATGTCTCATGACTCTAATCATACATAAACATTTCCTTCTTGTTATTTAGGGATCAGACTTGTTGTAACATAATTCCACTGTACAATTCAATGAAGAAGAAAGTTTTGTCTGATTCTGAGGTATGTACTATTTCATTATGATTACCGTGTTAGTATCAAGTTTTATATAAAAATTTATACATAGTAGTTTTCAGATAAAAGTGGTTAGGAAAATTATTTTTTTGTCCAATATTATAGTTTACTATAGTTACTTCTCTTACAGTTTCCTTGTTATGGTTACAGAGAAACTGCAAGTTGGTTAATTTGAACCTTTTTATTGAGCAGAGACCTTAATGAATTAGTAAAGTGCCCCAGCATATATGAGTTTTTCAAAGTATAAAGGAAATGATTACTAAGTAAGCTATTAAATATAATGAAATCTAGAATGTTTTATAAATCTGATATATTCTTCCCTCAAAGGAAGAAGAGAAAGATGCTGATGTGCCAGGAACTTCCACCCGAAAAAGGAAGGTAATATGGTTTTTGTTTTTATAGACATACTTTCTATAAGTTAAAATGTATTAAGAGCTTGGTTTGTTTCTTTATTTTTTGCCTGTATTGGGGGGATGAACCCAGGACCTTGTGCATACTTTACAAGCACACTGTCACTGAGCTGCACCCCCAACCCCTTTTTTATTTTTTAAATTGAGACTAGGTCTCACTAAGTTATGTAGGCTCCCTGTGGCCTGAAACCAATTCTCCTATTTCTACCTCCCGAGTTGCTGGCATTAAAAGCATGTATCACCATACCCGGTGAAGAGCTTGTTTTTACTCTTAGCAGTTTTAAACTCAGATTAAGTATGACTTTCAAATGAACTTCAGTCATAAAATACATGGTTTTCAAAACTAGGTCAATAATAATTTATTTGAATTACTATATTACACAGATTGAACATCCCTCATCTGAAAATCTGGAATTTAGAATGCTTCAGAATTCTAAACTTTTTGAACACTGATGCTCAAAAACTTTGGAATTTTTGGAGCATTTTGGTTTTCAGATTTTTGGTTTAGCATTACTCAGCCAGTAATGTCCATGCAAATGTTCCAAAATCCAAAAAATTCCAAAACATGAAACATTTCTGATCCCAAGCATTTCAGACAAAGAGATGGTCAACCTGTACCTAATTGTCTTAAGAGTGTGTTAAAAACACAAGTTGCATTTTATAAGAGCTATTCTATTAATGTATTTGAACATTTTTATTTTAGGACCATCAGCCTAGAAGAAGATTACGTAACAGAGCTCAGTCTTATGACATTCAAGCATGGAAAAAACAATGTCAAGAATTGTTAAATCTCATATTTCAATGTGAAGATTCAGAGCCTTTCCGCCAGCCAGTAGATCTCCTTGAATATCCAGTAGGTATTTTTTTAACACAGTTTCTTTACTTGTTGGTGTGCTATATATCTTATAAACAACAGTTGGTTATTTTTATGACTGTAGTTCATTTCTTCACTATTTCATACATATTTTCTTTATCTACTTGGTTATATTAGAGAATCTAAGTTGAATAATGTACAATAAAAGGAACCCTGAAAAAAATCTCTAAAGAATTGGAGAATTATGGGCCCTAGCTCTGCCATTACAAATTTTGCAATTTAGAGCAAGTCACTTATTTTGCTCATCTTGATATTTTTACTAATTCTTTCCTTCTTCACAATAATTCCAGGAATTCTTTATAGCTAATATCTAAGAAACAAGAATAATGGAGCTGGGTGTGGGGTTTGGTAGTGCACGTCTGTAATTCCAGCACTCGGGAAGCTGAGGCAGGGGGATAAACACAAGTTTGAGGCCAGCCTGGGCTACACAGCGAGACCCTGTTTCAACTGCCTCTCCCACGCAAAGGAATAGTGATACCTATTTCCTTACAGAGTTATAGAGATGAAATGATAATACATAAAAAACAGTTTTGAGCCGGGCATGGTGGCACACGCCTGTAATTCCAGTGACTCAGAAGGGAGAGGTGGGAGGATGATGGCAGGTTCAAGGCCAGAGGCAGCCTGTGTAACTTAGCAAGACCCTGTGTGAAGATTAAAAAATTTAAAAAATTGGCTGGAGGTGTAGCCCAGTTGTAGAGTACTTGCAATGTATGTGCAAAGCCCTAGGTTCAGCCTCCATATATCACAAAAAATAAATTAATTAAGTTAAATTTTTGATAGAAATTAACATGCCACCCCATTTATTTATTCACTAGAGGTATTTTGAGCAGCTACTATGTACTATATACTGAGTGTTGGAAGCCAAAAGTGTAAGCCAAGGAAAATAGTGTTTTACATAAATTTTATATTTAAACATTCTATAAAACATTAAGTTTTATATCATTTTGATATTTTTCCTAAATCTACAAAGTATGTATAGCCATGATATTCAGTATCTAAGTAATTGTAGAGGCTAGGGTTTAGCTTAGTTGGTAGAGTGCCACTCTGCACTCTCTGAAGCCCTGGGTTCCATCCCAGCATCACAAAAATGGGAGAAGGACCTGGCACCCCCTCCTGAAACAGTTCCCAAAACAGTCAGCCATTGAAAACCCTGTGAGGGTTACTATGAGTCAGACACAACTCAGCAGCATCTAACAACAACAAAACAACAGGTAATTATAGACTCTGTCACAGTGATCACCTTAAAAGGGTGGAGAAGTTAGATACTGGTCAGCTGGTTCTACACCATTGTGTAAAACAATTTGTAAGCTCCACCCTACTTTTTATTTTCCTTTTGGGCAACTGTCTTAAAAGTCTAGAGTGAGCTTTTAGAATGTCTTTTTTTAAATGACAGTCTTCCACTGATGGTGAATTTAGTTTCTGTATATGTCAAAGTTATTTAGACCAGGTTTGGTTACATAAGGTACACTGAACTATATACAGTACACTGTTCTTGCCAATATAAAAATATTACCAGAAGGTTCTAAATCTAATATTTATTGTGTGGTTTTATAACGTGGCTCTGAAGTCATTTATAAGGCAAGACATTTCAAAAATGTTTTGATTAAGGCAGTGTAGTTGAGATTCTGGGAAGAAGGAGTAGATATACTTTATTCTTCCTAGTAAATAGAATTAAAATTATAAATGTGATTCTGAAAGATGGAGACAAAAAAGAATATAGAGTGGGGACTCCAGGGCCAACACAGTAGTGAGTTGCCTGGGTTTGCTTTCTTGCTTTATATATCCTACTGTGGATATTGGAAAAGCCATCAACCTAAACCTGCTAATGAACACTCAACATAAAAAGCCCTAGGGAAAGCTTGCTTACTCTCTGTAGCTAGATAACCAAGAAAGGAATAGCCTATCAACAGAGAAAACTGATAGACACAAATTGGTATACTTCAACCAAATACCGTAGGAAAAACCGGCTATATCCTTTTCCCACCACCAAAGGCCAGTGGAAAGCCACTTTTTCTTCTTCAGATACTAATGGAGACCCTGAGAGGATCCTAGACTTCCGATAAAACCTGGAAGTAATGAGGTACTTATTCCTTCCCTCACTGTTGGTGGTGTCATGGAGTTATGGTGGAGAGCCAGGACTTTTCACCACCCATGGTGTCAGTGGACGCCGCCTAGGGAGCACCAAAGAGGCACCGGCTCTCTAGCCTAGGTGTTACAAGTGGAAGCCTGCCAAAGAGTCTGAACCCCCATCCTTTCCCAGCAGTTAACAGAGGTCATCCGTATTTCTTGGGTTTTGGTAGAGACCAGAAAGAGAACTGGGTTTCCAAGGCAGTGCCTCCTCACCCCCCACCGCCAGACTACAAAAATAATAGAGGAAGCGTGTTAAAACATAGAATTTTAAAAAGATCCATTCTTAACTCCCAAAATGTGCAGGTTTCTGTTGAAAATCACTTCTTCCAAGTACTAGGAAGAACTTAACTTGAATGAGAAAACACAGTCAAAAGATCCCGAAACAGAGATGATATAAATGTTAGAATTATCTGACAAGTATTTTTAAGTAGCATTATAAATGCTTTAGTAGTTAAAGACAAACTGGAAACAAATTTTTAATGGAAAGTCTCAGCGAAGAAATAGAAGAACTGCATGAAATAATAGAATACATTTTTTTGAAACTCACTGGAGAGAACAAAGGCAAGAGTCAGTGAACTTGAAGGTTAAACAGTAAGCAGAGAAGCAAGGTATCATGGTACACATTGTTTGTCAGACTAAAATATACAAGAATCTGATGTTTTCACAATCTTATACTATATCATGATTATTTTGTGCTTCTCTTTTTGTCTGTTTTATTGCTCCCAGTTTCTTTCCTTATTTTATGTACAATTGACCAGGTAGAAACCTTGGATGATTCTACCTTGTGGAACAAAGCGCAAAGACTTTATGACAACTATTTACATTCATAATTCTTGATTACTGCAAAGCTCCCAGTTTTGGTATTGAACTTGAAATTACTAGAACTCAAGCCTCCACATAAAAGGAATGTTAGCATATTTCCTTCATTTTTATTTCCTCACTTTATAGTGTTTCAATGAGTCATTATCCTTTAGAATTTATGGGTAGTATAAAGGTTTTTTTGTTTGTTTGTTTTTTTAGCAAGAGTGATTATTAATAGTTCTGGGACTTGCACTCATTTTAAAAACCCTATGTGAATCCCTTTTGGTAATAGTAATAAAAATAATACCTTGTTTTCTCTCTCCTAGGATTATAGAGACATCATTGACACTCCAATGGATTTTGCTACTGTTAGAGAAACTTTAGAGGCTGGGAATTATGAATCACCCATGGAATTATGTAAAGATGTCAGACTTATTTTTAGTAATTCCAAAGCATATACACCAAGCAAAAGATCAAGGGTATATAACAAAATTGTTTTCTTTTATGTTTAATTAAAAGAAAAACAGGTTAAATCGCTAAATGTTATTTTCATTTCAGATTTAGAGCAAGGGGCTAGAAATATAGCTTGGTAGCAGAGCACTTAACAAACATGCACAGGGCTTTGGGTTTGATCCCTAGCATTGCAACAAGGAAACAAAAATTAGAGCAAAATTAACTTTCCTCTAAGGTCTTAAATAGTGTCTTATTACTACTCTCTTCTCCGTTCCTTCTGTGAAACAACATTGATGTCATTCTTTGATGTCTAGGAATTGCTTCTTTTCTTCATATAATATAGTTGAATAGATATTACATATAAATTGTCTTGGTATGTACTAGAGCCATCTGGCCTTCAGTTTTCTAACTGTTTTCAACATTAATGGAATGGAGCCTTTTTTTTTTTTTTTTCCCCTAGTACTGGGGGTTGAACCCAGGGCCTCACACTTGCATGCTTTGCAAGTGCTGGACTACTGAGCTGCACCTCCAGCCAATTTTTTTACTTTTTTTTTTTTTTTTTTTTTTTTTTTTTTTTTTTTTTTTTTTTTTTTTTTTTTTTTTTTTTTTTTTTTTTTTTTTTTTTTTTTTTTTTTTTTTTTTTTTTTTTTTTTTTTTTTTTTTTTTTGAGACAAGTCTCGAAATTATGCAGACTGTCTCTGGTCTTGAACTTGTGATCCTCCTGCCTCCACCTCCCAAGCCGCTGGGATTACAGGTGTGCACCACCACGCCCGGCTGGAATGGAGCATTTTTGTGAATGATGTTCAAAAATAAGTAAAGATATATATGACTTACCTCTCTTTGGCCAAATAAAACTTGACAAAAGAGGTAAAACATGACAATGAAATGAGAGTGAATAGATGCTAGTGCAGATAGCAGTGGACAATAAGCTCAAACTCTCAAAGATAGTTTCAGTACGATGGAATTCCATGATGAGGAGTTTTGTCTTTGTGAGCCACCTCAATTTAGAGAACTAAAGCCTGGAAAATTCCTAATCTAAATACAAAAATAGTTTAATTGTAAAAATGCTTTTACTTTTTCATCAGAAGAGATTAAAAAAGGACCAAAATGATATTTAAATAGTATTTTACTAGGAAAATATTTAAATTGTAATATTTACTAAATAGGCATTTTCCTTTGAACAATGTTTAAACACAGTTTTGTGGGATTTTTTTTCCCCACAGATTTACAGTATGAGTTTGCGCTTGTCTGCTTTTTTTGAAGAACACATTAGTTCAGTTTTATCAGATTATAAGTCTGCGCTTCGTTTTCATAAAAGAAACACCATAACCAAAAGGAGGAAGAAAAGAAACAGAAGCAGCTCTATTTCCAGTAGTGCTGCCTCAAGGTATTTAATTTCTTTTTAATGGCATTGACTGATCTATAACTTTGTCATCTAAATGATAGAAGTTGGTGTTTTTTAATACTTCCTTTACTATTCCCTATATTGCAGAATGATATATTTGACATGCAAGTTCCTATGATGTGGAGGATTTTTAATCTTTTAAACTAAAGCTTTACTAGTGTAAGTGCATAAATTCAAACTGCTAAATCTATACAGTAAAACAGCATTTTTAGGATAGTGATGGCATCATGCTTTCTGTCATATAACTGTAGCATTTACAGCAATCCTTCACTAAATATTCACTTCTCAAAGGCTCACAACCATATGAAATCCACTACAAATCTCATATTTTAACATATTTCATAATAGTACAAGTATTGAATCCAACAGTATTATAAAACTTTTATACATCTGGATAGAGCTATAAGAATGACTAACAGTATGATCTAACTTACAGCCCTGAAAGGAAAAAAAGGATATTAAAACCCCAGCTAAAGTCAGAAGTCTCTACCTCTCCATTCTCTACACCTACACGATCAGTACCACCAAGGCATAATGCTGCTCAGATAAATGGTAAAACAGAATCCAGTTCCGCGGTTCGAACCAGAAGCAACCGAGTTGTAGATCCAGTTACCACTGAGCAACCATCTACTTCATCAGCCACAAAGACTTTTATTTCAAAAGCTAATACATCTGCAATGCCAGGGAAAACAAGTAAGACCTAGTTACAGTTTTTAAATTGAAATATGTGTGTTGTTTTTTATTTTTTATTTAAGCTTTTAATTTACCATAGGTCTGAATAATTTCCTGCAATTGTTATGTTTGCTTTCTTTATTGCTTTTTATCTTTTGTTTTTAATATGTTTTTAATAAGAAAAAATAATTGAGCTTTGAGAGTATCAGTGCAGGGCTTGGGATGTAGCTCAGCTGGTAGAGCATTACTTAGCATTGTTGAGGCCCTGAGTTTGATTCCTAGCACTGCAGAAAAAAAAGAAAAGAGAAACAGTATCAGTGCAGTACAGAATAATGCCTTAAAGCTATAGCAAACTGATCCAAACTGCCTGATTTAAAAGCCTCATGCTTAAACTGACTAGCAGTTTACCAAGACTTGCTTTCATAATCTTATGGTAACTGGCAAACTTCTAAAAGGGCTGCAATTGTTAAAGAGTTTCACATTGCATATGCCTTTTTATTATTAGAAAGTAGATTTCCTGGGCTGGGGATGTAGCTAGAGGTAGAATGGTTCCCTTGTGCTGGTTTATTCCTTAGCACTACCAAAAATTTTAAAAATTAAAAAAAAAAAAAGAAAGAAAAGAAAGTAGATTTCCTAAGCTTTTTAACTATCATCTAGATTCTGTCTTCTTAGCTAATTCAAGCTATTCAGGTCAGAAGCAGTCTAAGAGTTTTTGCTTGTTTTTAGGTTCAACAAGTCTTAGCTTAATTTTAATCTTTTTTATGTATGTTTTAGTACTGGAGAATTCCATGAAACATTCCAAAGCTTTGAATACTCTTTCAACTCCTGGTCAGTCCACTTTTAGTCATGGCACTAGGAATAATTCTGCAAAAGAAAACATGGAAAAGGAAAAGCCAGTCAAACGTAAAATGAAGTCATCTGTACTTTCAAAGACATCTACCCTTTCAAAGTCATCAGCTATCCTTGATCAAGGTAAGATGTTATTTGTTGTAGGACATGGTTGCACATCCCTTTAATCCCAGCACTGGGGACGCTGAGGCAGGAGGATTATGAGTGTTTAGCCAGCCTGGGCTGCATAATGATAGCTTATGTCAAGAAAAAAAAGACATTACTTGTAAACATCCAGGTACAGTAGATCATTCTTACAATTTTTGTTTGTTTGTTTGTTTGAGTTAACTTTTAGGTCCACTTTTTGGATTGCCCATTTAAAAGTCTCAAAGTCTGTTAGTTGATGAATTTAGCAAGACACCTTGGATTTGCAATCTAGTGTCAAAAGCAAACAATATTGCCATTAAATTTAAAAGGATAAGAGAAGCTATACACAAATAAAAACAGATTTTAGAATTAAAGGCTTTGAATGTTATAAATTACTTTCTAACTTCATTATTATAAAACCTAAATAAATACATCCTCAAAGTTTAAATTATATTGGATTTATTACTTAATCTAAATTTTTGCTTTTTGCTAGAAGAAAAATTTAAATTGTTAATAGAACCCAGATCACAAAATATAACACACTGACCTTTACTAATTCATCATGGTTGTCTATATTCAGACTTCTGTTCTCCAGTGTTCTTCCCAGAAACCTTACTGACAATTTCATTAATTGCTTGAAATGTCCCCATTTTGGCTACTAGCATTGGGATCTACTAACCTACATAAGCTTAAAATCAAGGACTCATCCTGGCTTTATAGCATCCATATGTATTCATCATTCCTCAGGGCTTTTAAAAAATTATTATTGTTTTGGTTTTGTCTCTTATGTTGTTGTTATTGTTAGGTGCCATTGAGTCGGTATCCGATTCATAGTGACCCTCATAGGGTTTTCAATGGCTGATTGTTTCGGGATTGCCTTGGGAGTAGATTGCCAGGTCCTTCTCCCATTTCTGCAGTGTTGGGAATTGAACTCGGGACTTCAGAGACTGCAGTGCAGTGCTCTACCAACTGAGCTAAGTCCCAGCCCTTTTGTCTCTATAACATCTCATAAATCTCTTCTTTCTTCCATGGATTTAATTTAGGCCCTGTAATTTCTTGCCTGCAGCCGTAGCCCTGTGGCATCCAATCCTGTCAGATCTCAGGAGCTAAGCAGGGTCAGGCCTGGTTAGTATGTGGATGGGATACCGCCTGGGAACACCAGGTGCTGTAGGCTTGGGAGATGGACCCGGCAACCCACTTCCAAAAATCAATCCACCATCGAAAATCTTATGAACAGCAGAGAAGCACTGACAATAGTGTTTTGCCTGTTGTACACAGGGTCGCTCTGAGTCAGATACCGACTCACGGTACCTAACAACAATTTCTTAGTTCCCTAACATCTTCCTGATTCAGACTTTCCTTCCTTAGTTCTTTATTACCCAGTCCATTTTCCACATTGCAGCCAAAGTAATCTTTGTGATCATTTCTCTTTTAGCCTGTGTATGTGTGCATACACAGAATCAAAATCTTTCCTTGCTTAAATCATATATGGCATCAGATGTTTTTTCTTTGCCTGTTGAACAACATACTTCATTACATGGCTCTTGCCTAACATTCCAAGTTTCTTTACCTTCTTCCTTTCTTTTATGTCCCACATATCCTAAACCAATTGAAAGTCCCTAAATACCCTTGTCTTTTTCTTCCTTCTTTGGGATGAATTTTTTCCTCCTCATGTAATGGTCTTCTATTAACTATTCATCTCCGGGAAACTTTCTCCTGGGTTCTTCAGACAGAATCAAGCACATCCTTAAATGTTTTCAAGCACATTCTAAATGTTTCTTAAATGTTCACTGTCTTTTGTAGTACTTACAATATTGATATAATTATTATTTTTTA
>VMDO01005081.1:10917-61599 GCA_007922755.1 Pedetes capensis
CCCTTTTTTTTTTCTTACTTTTTTTGAGACAGGGTCTCACTAAGTTATGCAGACTACCTCTGGTCTCGAACTTGCTATCCTCCTGCTTCTGCCTCCTGCGCCACTGGGATTACAGGCGTGTGCCACTGCATCCAGCTCAATTCAGTATTTTTAATAGTCTCTTGGCCTTTTGTCAATCCTGAATTCTAGAGGAATATTGTGAATTGGTTTTAGAATTATAATGGAGTGATCTCATCTCATAGCCAGTTTAATTTATGACTTTTGACTCTTATGAATACTCTGGTGTTCTATTATGATATAGAAATATGATACTTAACTCATTAAGGATGATTTGTGATAAATATTGACACCTGAATTAATTATAATCAAGAAGAGTGCTGTCCAATCGAAGTATGATAAGCATAAGTAATCTAAAAATCTCTGGTTGCTATGTCTAGTCACAATAGGTAGAATTAATTTTAATAATATATTTACCCCCATTATGCCCATATCATTTAAATATGTAATCAGTATTTTAAAATATATACTGTTCCAGTATTTAAATAGGCATTTAATTAAAAATTTCATTTTGTTGCCTAGTAGCTACTATTCAAGTACTCAGTAGCCATTTGGCTAGTTACTGTATTGAACAACACTGGTCCTGATTAGTGTTTTTTTTATTTTTTTTAACTACTAAATTCATTTAATAAGAAAGCTGAATTAATTTTAACCTTTTTAGGTTGTATATGGCTTTGAAAAGTGATGAAACCTATAGGTTATATGTAGTCATCTCCACACAAAATTTTGGACCCTTTCAAGGTGGAGTCTTAGAAATCAGTTTTTAGAACTTCTACAGTGGTAGATGGATTGGATGTTTATAACCTTTGTCAGTAGTCGTAATGTAAAACAAAAGAGACATACAGAATTATCAGGCAGTTTAAGTATAATTGGTAGAAAATTCTTTGTGCACACACCCACATTTCACCACTACCATCCAACAGTCATGGAATCACGAATCTAAAGAGACATTTATATTGTGGTGGCCAGAAAATGAGGTTTTTGCCTTTGCAGCTGCCTCTGACCTTTGGTGAGTCTTTTGACCACTTTTTCTCTTGACATTTACAAAGTACAATTCAAACCTATGACCCCAAAATGCCATTATGAAAAAGCATTCTCTTTAAAAGCAGTTTCTGTCTCTTTATGGATTTCCTTAAAAATACTTCATTGCAAATCATCTACCCATCACTAAAACACAAATTCAGAACTTTGGAGGGAAAAAAGAAATTATTGATAAGGCATCCTTCATTTAAAGTGGTCATAACATTTTTTCCCCTACCATACAAAGGCAGTTTGTCTTGATTTCCATACACTACTGATTTAGAATTTGATCTTCAGCATTTTTGTCTCTTTTTTTAAAATAAAGCTTAATAGTCTTTCTTAAACATTAAAATATTCGTAACTCCTCATGGAGTCTTTTGCATTAAGATATTAATTATGTTAAAATTGGTATATACCATAGTGTTTTTGTATTTTGGGGTTTTTATTTCCCTCATGGTTCTGGGGTTGAACCCAGGGCCTCATGCATACTTTGCAAGTGGTCTTCCACTGAGCTGCACTCTCGGCCCCTTTATTTTCTATTTTGAGACACGGTCTTGCTAAGTTACATAGGCTGCCTCTGGCCTTGAACTTGTGATCCTCTTGCTTCATCCTCTCGAGGCACTGGGGTTACAAGCGTGCACCATGTTGCCCAGCTTTATCTAGTGGTTTTTGACTGACATACAGAATCAGTATTCTGATTATTATATATTAGTTATTTGCCTTTCAATTACATAAGGAGATAGGACTGTTCAAAGGATATGTGAAAGGACTATTTGAAGGATGTCTTAGTTTTTTATTTATCCTCTTTAAACAATTCTGAGAACAGTTTGTGACCATTTGTAACTTATTTCTACTTCTGTTGATAGGATAAATATAGCCATGGTAATTTTTTAGAGAATAACTGATATAAATTACTTCAGCAAATATACTACCTAACTCCTTGCATAGGAGGAAAAGGAGGAGAAATTCTGTGTCCAGGGAATGTAAGGAAATATTAAAACTCCAAACCCTTATCTGATATCATAGAAGTTCAGAAGCAATCAAATAAGAACTAGAATTATTCTAGTCTTGTCTCTTATTCCTCCTATTTCATTGATCTAATGATTAGTAAAAAATTGGATTATATCATTACATATAAGTATACTAGAGGCCTTATCGACTTAGTTGGAGGGTCAGAGAAGCAATTTTGTGTATTAAGTCTGCTATTGGTCCCTTTTAGGAGATTGTAAGAACAATGCTTTTATACCGGGAACCATTCAAGTAAATGGCCATGGAGGACAGCCATCAAAACTTGCAAAGAGAGGACCTGGAAGGAAACCTAAAGTAGAAGTTAATACTAATAGTGGTGAAATTATACACAAGAAAAGGGGTAGAAAGCCCAAAAAGCTACAGTATGTGAAGCCAGAAAATTCAGAGCAAAATAACATGCATCCCATCAGAGATGAAGTAGTTCCTTCTTCAACATGCAGTTTTCTTTCTGAAACTAATATTGGTAAGGAGGATTTGTTACAAAAAAAGAGTCGTGGAGGCCGCAAACCCAAAAGGAAGGTGAAAACACAAAAACTAGATTCAGATCTCATAGTCCCTACAAATGTTAAAGTGCTAAGGAGAAGTAACCGAAAAAAGACAGATGATCCTATAGAAGAAGAAGAAGAATTTGAAGAACTGAAAGGCTCTGAACCCCACATGAGAACTAGAAACCAAGGTCGAAGGACAGCTTTCTATAATGAGGATGACTCTGAAGAGGAGCAAAGGCAGCTGTTGTTTGAAGACACCTCTTTGACTTTTGGAACTTCTAGTAGAGGACGAGTTCGAAAGTTGACTGAAAAAGCAAAAGCTAATTTAATTGGTTGGTAACTTGAACCAAAATATTTTACTTCAAAATCTATAAAGCAGGTACAGTTAAGGAATAAGTAGAATTAAGGCTTCTGCTTCCTTGCTGCTATGATGGATTAGGAAATGTTATGATTTGACATGCAAAAAAAAAAAAGCAAATTTAGAAGACACTTCACTTCTTTAAATGAAAAAATATATATAAATATATACATATATATTTTAAATGTTTGCTATTTATTGCCCTTAGATAGGTTATGCATTTCCACATTTCATTTCATTCACTGTTTGAAACAAAAAATTGAAGACCTATAATTAATTCCTGATTTATTTATGGAAGAGATAGTTCTGCTACACTCTTAAGAAGCGTAATATTCCTAGTGATAGAGCATTTCATGTTAAAATGAATTATTTTTACCAAGCAAGGTACATTTTTATTGATACAGAAATCATGCCCCTAGGAAGACAAATGTTACACAGAGTAGCAGTAAATTAAGAAATGTGTTTCCTCTAAAGATAAATATAAAATTCCCACCATTCGATACCCTAAAAAGTTTAATTTTAGTTATAGAATATTCATCTATAAAGTATCTAGAGGAAGCTTTTGCTTTATTCCATTTCTGCCAAACTTAAGATAAAATGTACTGATAAAAAGGAAACATATCCACATTGGAATACATTTTGACTGTCTAATTTTTCAGACCTTGATTCTTATATCAATCACTCAATCTCTGTTTATTGTGCCAAAGACTGAGAATCAGTGCAGTGGAAAGCCTGTTTTTGACTGTCAGGACAGCATACACTTTTCAATATTGGAAAGGATATATATTCTAAAGAGCAAGTTATTAAAGAGTTATGCTGAGATATATCTTTTTTTGGTACTAATAGTAGAAAATAATGCACTGGTGGGTCCTTTGACAGAGATATCTTAGAGAAAATGTTTAAGTGGTTAAAGGATTCAAGGAAAATACAGGAAAAACATGGGATTTGATGTTTACTTGTTGCTCTGGATTAATGTCATTTCTAAACTTTAGGCATATCTGATAGGCTAAAATGACTTACAAAGAAACATGTCTGTGTGTGTATGTGTATATATTGGTAAATGGGTATAATTAAATATATATACAAACACATACTTATATACTATTGCCCAGGTATAAATTCTTTTTTCAGGATTTTTTAGAAAGTGGTAGAATAAAAATTATTTTAAAATGTCATACTTTATAGTTTAATTTTAAGGAGAAGATTGGTTATTTTCAATTATTAAGGATTAAAATAGGCCAAATCACTTTTTATGCAATCATGTTTTATACAGTGGTCTCATTGCACATTGTGTTTTTCTGCACTTTTTACGGTATCTTTATCACGCTGGTATTGTCAATATACATCCTAAAGAAAAACTCCATTTAATGATTGTGCCTTGTATTCTATTATTTTTTGCATCATTAGTAAAATTAAGTTGTCTATTGTAAATGATAACTATATGACTTAGGAGAATGTATTGCTATATGTACTGCTATGGAAAAGGAAAGCAGTTATTTATTTGTTTATGGTACAGTTAGTTATTTTATACCTTAAAAACCAACATAAATACCATTTCTATTGTTTAAAAATTGTCCATTTTTTTTAAAGTTTAAAGAATGTAGTATTTTCTGAGGACTGATATGGTACAAAAATGTAACCAAATTTTTCAGATACTACATTTTTAAAAAGCAAGGATGGGGAAAATATGTATCAGCATGACCCTGATGTAGAAAAATACAAGTCTTTAATTCAGCCTTGACAAAACACATTACATAATTACATTATGTAATAATTACTTGTTCTGGTAAGGATAAATGTTAACTGTCATTTAACTGTCTTGAAGAAGAATGAAAAATGATGATGCATTTGGGCTTTTTTAGATTGTTTGTACCTAAAATTGTACAGAAATCCTCCTGTGAAATTAAGTAAACCATTTTCCAGATCTTGACTGGATTGCTGTGATCTTGCAGTTGAAAAATAATTTCAAAAATTTCATGTTTTTGTATATTTTTTTCTAACAAATATATTGAGCTATATAATTAAAATTATTAAAATTCAGTAGTTAAACTCTTCATAATACAGAAGTGGATGGCATGGTTGTATAGAAAAATGAGTAAGTTCTACCATTATTGAAAACAATAGTGCGTATGGTTGAAATTTAAGTCATTAATTAGTTGATTTTGACAGCAATCTATTTGAAATATGTAATTTCCTGATGTTATCTGCATTGTTCTAGAAAAAATAATAGACTAAAATTCATTTTTGTAAAAAATGTTTATAGTTTAAGAGCGTACACAGTCTTAGTATGGGATATCTCTAGTATGGTGTATGGATTAGTTCCACCTCTTAAGCAAAAATAATGAGTATTTACCATCCATCTTTCCTACAACAAATATATTACTCTTGTTCTAAAGACACTGTATATTTGTGATCATATTTGGACATTTTCAGACACTAGTTTCTTAGTAAAACAAAATGACTTGGATCAGATTATTTGTAACTGAAACACTTTTAAATGTATTGGTAATACCAGATTTATATTTTTATAATTTAGCTTCTATACATTGAAAAAGTTGAATTAAGGAAATTTAAGTCATCACCATATTTTTGTTTTGTTTTGCCACTTGGGAAAATATTCTATGAGACAATAACATCCTGTATATATTGTTTATAGGCCAGAAGGAAACACTGACACTTAGGTAAGCAATAAAAAAATCTCATTTACTGAAATTTTCAGAAATAACACTTGTTACATGCATGAGATGTAGAAATCAGTTTATATATTTCTGAATACCCAATCATAATATTCTCTCCTTGTATTGTACCCCAACATTCATAAGCCCTAGGTGAATCCTACAGAATATAAATGTTGGTACTGAGTAGTTTTACCATTCAGTCTAATTACAAACTCTTAACCTTTGGCAATAAATATGTAGCTTCTTAAATTTTTATCATTTGCAACCTGCTATTGTAGCACTGGTCTGTTTTCTGTATCTGTTTAGGAATTAAAGATTTATTAGTTTTATTTCCATTGCTTTTATTACACAGCTTCACTACACATTTAAAAACTACTTGGTGGCATTACTACAAATCTGTCATCCTTCTTAAAGGTAATTGGAATAACTGGAGGGTATTCCTGAAATTTTCGTGAGCTTGATTAGGTCACATCTGAGACATAGGATCCACTGAATTTAGTTCCACTTGGAAACAAATTACATAAGACATAGTAAACAGTGAAATCATCTTCATGCAGCATTTATGCTAATACCTAGAACTGTCTCTTTATCTACAGTGTAGTAGATTAATCAGATATTTTAATAGATGTATCAAAATAATATCTTATGTGATGTTAGCAGCATTTACATATTATAAAATATCATTTGTAGTGTGAATTAGTTTCTCCAGTTAACAGTGTTTACTTCAATTCTGACATTCCATTTTATACATACATAGCTACCTACATATTTCTTTCATATGTAAGCTGGAAATAGTTTTAATTTTTAATTTTTTATCTAAAAGAATCATTCTGAATGATTCTTTTCACCTGAAATTTATTTTTGAGTAGGTTGAAAGGACCAAGGTACTTGAGTGATCAACGAGCTGAATATTCATCTTAATATGTAGGAAATATTATTTTTATGTCATAATAGGTGAATTACTGTCATCTTCTGTGCATTACCCCTAATGTACCTAGAAATACCTGACAGATTGAGCAATGATTGAGTTATATTTAAGTGAGAATTTATCTTCTCATTAAAATTGGGAAAATACACTTTATATTGCTACCATCCTTGCACTTCCCCTTTGTTCCCCTGATTTCCAAGTGATTTGAGCTAAAATATATTTACTAAGAAACTATTTTTGTTCTTAATTATCAAAGCACTCCAAATGAAAAGTCATTTTGAACAATGCACAGTACCTAGGAAGAGGTCAGATTGAGTCAGAAGACTGTAAGTACCACTTTGAGCGCTCCAGAGATAAACCTTGCACACACTACAGTGAAACAGTGAGTAGAAAATTTGAGCTATAAATATATATTTTTAGTTTTGATTCCTCTGTTTTAAAATACTTTTTTAATGCAGATAAAATTATCAGGAAATTAACCTTATATGGCACAAACCAAATAATAGTACATGACTGAGTTTCTACATTCAAGGAACTAAGAAAATAGTTTCAAGATGGTATATAGTACATACATATATAAGGTAGATGCCACATAACATGCTGGTTATTTTTAAGAATGTGGATGTTGATTTATCACAGTGATAGATTATAAATGAGATAAACTACAAAGTTACATTTTTGGACCATATTAAAACTGCAAGAAGAGGTCTTATAAAAGATCTTTTAGAAAACTGTTAAGTCCTGTTACAGGATATTTAGAAATGTGTAGAATGTAGCTCAATTTTTAAAAAATAACTGACCTAGAGGGTTAAAGTTGAAACTGACACATTTTCAAATTAAAATTACTCTTATTTTGTACAGAAAACATTAAACACAAACAAATCTGTTGTATGTAATGAGTAACACATTAAAAACAAATTATTTAGCTTTATTGAAGTTTTTGTTTTATTCTTTCTGGACCTGGCGTATCATGTTATAAACAACAGTCTCACACCACGATAGCAGTGCCCTTTTCTTTTTGTACATATTGATTGGACTTTTCTTTCCTGTTAACGTGGAAACTTTCTATGTTTTGATGCATAATTCTTTGAATCCTTTTATACAAACTAGAATGTATGTGTAAGAATTCCTGTCCCTGCAATGTAGTAACTATAAACTTATTTTTAAATAAATAGAAAACTTGTTTTTCTAAGCTGTTTGGTCGAGGCTCGTGATTTATTGATAAGTTTGCTTTTTTAAGAAACATAAAGCACTTGATGCATAATTTCAACAGGCAGTTTACCAAAATGATTATGTGATAGAAGCTGTCATATTGGTTAGGTGGATTGTCTAATGCCATATTTGCAAAATGGTAAAATTATTATTAAAAGATTTTGAGTATCGTAATATAATTCAAATGGGGCTGGGATTTAGCTCAGTTGGTAGAGCGCCACTCTGCAGTCTCTGAGGTCCTGAGTTCGATTCCCAGCACTGCAGAAATGGGAGAAGGATGTGGCAACCCATTCCCAAGGCAATCCCAAAACAGCCACTGAAAACCCTATGAGGGTCGCTATGAGTCGGACACAACTCGATGGCACCTAACAATAACAACAACAATATAATTCAAATGGGAAAAGGATGTGGCAATCCACTCCTACCTAAAGCAATCCTGAAACAATCAGCCATTGAAAACCCTATGAGGGTATGGAAATGTCACAATGAAATGCATGCAAGAATGAATCATATTAAGTTGTACATTGAAAATTTCCAATTAAAAAAAAACTCTATGAGGGTTACTATGAGTTGGACCCGACTCAATGGCATCTAACAACAACACTAATTTTGCCTTTTTATGTGCCCACTTCAAATAATTTTATGGCTTATTATTAAGTTATTGTCCTGGGTGATAAATACCTCAGTACTTAAATTTTCTTATAAGAGGTGTGTCACAGGAACATTTTGCATAAATACTCTAAAAAATGTGAAGTTTCTGAGAAAAGTTAAATGGAATGATGATAAAAAATAACATTCACTTGTTAAGCAGATATTGAGATCTATAAAATTATTTTCCTAGAAAATTTGTTTAGATTGGCATACATTCTTATGAACCTAAGAATCCCCAATTTTAGTATGAAGAATATTAAATATGGTTAAGGCTTTAGGAGATAATTTAAATTAGGCAAATAGGAAGTAATTTGTAATGTGTGCTACTAATGATTTCTCCTTAAGAGTAAGAAGGTAACAATTCCATAGTGCTTTTTCTTTCTGAAATACGCTGATATTGGTACCTAGTATCAGAAGCAGCAGCCAAGAAAAATTCATTTTCAGCAACCATTTTTTACTGATACTGCTTTTGTTATGACATCAACTTTATCATCTAAATTTCCCCAGTATTTAAGGGTAGTAAGATTAAAGGCCAAAGCACAAAACCTCTTGATCTTCACAGTACAGTACTTTCTAACACAACGGTTAACACCTTTACCATATATTTATTAATTTTGTGGAAAAGAATAAAGGATTCAATGAAGTATGTTTCTACCTAATTATGAAAGGGTTAAATCAGAAAAGCAGGGCCTGGGAATCAGAGGTCACTGAGGTAAAACAGTCACAAGGAAAATGGTTAGACTACATGAGTTTTAACTAAGCCACCGAAAGTTCACAAAGTTCACTTCTCAAGAATGGTCCCATTCTTCAGAAGAAAACATAGAGGACAAGTCTCACAATCAACTGATCAATTAGTCTTTAGGTAGGAAAAAAAAGAGTAACTGTTCCTTCAGTTTTATTGGGCCAACACCCAGGTACCTCTAGAACACCCAGCCTAGGTAGTACATCCCAGAAGGAAAAAACTAAAACCTGTACAACTGCTGTACTTTGGGTATCCATTTTTGGGACCCTCTTCCATGCTACAGAGGCTTTTCTTCTCTATAAAAATTCTTTGTTTTCACTTGCCTTTGTGTGAAAGTATTCCTGGGCAGTGAGCCCAGGAGCCTGGCACCTGGCCACTCCACCTCCAACTCTGGCAACAATTAGACATGTTGTTAGCCTAGTGAAATGGAAAGCACTGGGCTTGGAACTGGCAAATGGGAATTTGACTTTCATTTGTGACAGTAGGAAGTAACCCTAGCAAGGTCATATCATCCCTGAGCTTTATTTTCCTTATCTTTAAAGTAAAAACAAATTGATTAGGTTATTTTCAAGGTCAATTCAATTCAAATAGCCTATAATCATATCTCATTTTTTACTCTCTTCTGTACTTATGGCTCAATCTTGAATTTTTTGTTCTGATCTTAAATAAAATGTGCCATTAAATGTAGAACTTTTAGGCAAGCAATGGGTTGTAGCAGTGGCCTAATTATAGTAACTGAAATTTGCTGAACCTTGGAAGAGGTTTTGATTGTGTTGTTGTAACACACTTGGTATAAACAGTTGATTTGAAATGTTTGTTTACTACTGATAAAAAATTAGTACAATTTATGATTTTCCCAGGAGCCCCCTGGCTAATCTCATAGTTTTAATGTAAAATATCCTGAAATCTTTGTTATTATTTCTAAATTTAGGACCCTGTTGTAGGAAAGCAAAATTAAGATAGGACCACAGACACCTAAGAATAAGAGTTGGTTTTCTGCTGGGCGTGGTAGAGCACACCTGTAATCTCAGCGGTTTGGGAGGTGGAGGCAGAATGATCACAAGTTGGAGACCAGAGGCAGTGTGCATAATTTAGCAAGACCCTGTCTCAAAAAAGTAAAAATACTGGGCTGAGGGTGCAGCTCAGTGGTCCAGCACTTGCAAAGCATGCAAGCGTGAGGCCCTGGTACCCCACATACCACACAAAGAAAGAGTTGGTTTTCTACTTAATCAAAATGAAATAATCTAGTTTCTGTATTTACCTTAAGATATTTTAACTTTGAGGATACATCTTTCACAAGTGGAAAACTTTTATTGGTCTTGTTGTTTTAATAGTCAAAATTTTAAAAAAGGGAAGAAAAATATTTTGATGAGATATGGAATCTCCCATCTGAGCAGATTTTACAGAAGTTAAAGAGCAATTCAGCACTTCAAGGTTTTTTGTTTTGTTTTGTTTTTGTTTTTGTTTTCCTTTCTTTTTTGGTTGTTCTGGAGATGGAAGCCAGGGCCTCTTGTATGTTAGGCAAGCACTCTACCACAGAGCTACATCTCCATCGCATAATTTACTGTGTTAGCAGAAATGCAAATTCTAATTTGGGATTGGTATAGTATGTGGCAGTAAAGGTTTCACAAGCTCTTCCCTGCACACCAGCCATACTTTTCTAGTGAATAAGTGCATCAAAGCTCAGAAAATTTTGCTAAATTTTTAGCACATATTAGTCTCTTTTCAGATTCTAATTCCTCTTATGGATGTGAGTTTTTTTGGTTTTTTTTTGGTTTTTTTTTTGGGGGGGTGTTTGTATTTTGGAACAAATTGACAGATTAGGACAAAACTTTTTGTCCTTGCAAAACAAACTCATTCAACTACCCTGACATATTTTTATATTTACACTGTCACTGTTGTTGTTAGTGTAGTCTCAATTACCTACATTAATTACAGACTTTTTAACCCAAAGTAACTAACTGTTATTTCACAGAGAAAGCTGAAAGGAAGGTAATTTAAAGCTTTCATATGTGTTTTTGTAGAATAAAAAGCTTATGAGTAAACCCTAAAGTTGTAAAAACATTTATTTAAAATATAACCCAAAGATAGCCACTCCATAGTGTATAAATATTTAAAGAGCAAGCATATATAAACTTAAAATTTTGCTTGGTGAAGAGTATTTAGTATTTAATCTTAAATTGTTAAGTATCAGTGATTCTCCATTAGTTAACATAATGTTAGTTCAAAGTTTTAAGTTACTAGAAGATCTTGGAAATTATGTTCATGTTGACATACTACAAAACATAATTGCTATTATTAAAACACTTAGCAAAATTATTCAATTTATTTGGACATAATTTGTAGCTATTCCAAATATTTGAGAATAATGTCAGCTTATCTAAGTGGTTCAGGATCAGAAGTTTAGGGGCTTCAGAGTAACTTGTCTCTTCTTAAGAAAGAAAACTCAGTCTTCATTTAAAGAATTAAAAAGCCAGGCTCCATGGCACATGCCTGTAATCCCAGCTACTAAGGAGGCTGAGGCAGGAGCATCATGAGTTCCAGGTCAGAGGCAGCCTGCACAACTTAGACTCTGTTGCAAAAAATATGAGAGGGGATGGAGGTGCAGTTTAGTGGTACTGCTCTTGCCCAGCCCTGGGTTCAACCCCCAGTGCTACCAAAAAAAAAAAAAAAAAAAAGTAATAATATGCTTGTCTTATGCTCTACTTAAATATAATCAGTCTAATTTGTCTGAAGATTCGCCATAATTATATGAATTGGAATTCTTAACACTAAAATTGTTGTGAGCCAGTTCTGTAAGAAAAGATTTTTTTAGAGTTTAGTTTTTGTGGTGCTAGACTTGGGCACCTAACAAGAAGTGATTGAATCCTCAGTTTTGTGCATGCTAGGCAAGCACTCTTACCACTGAGCTGCATCCCCAGCTCAAGAAAAGATTGTTTTGAATGTTTCTTACTTACAAGTATTAGAAATTTGGTTTTCCTATTTTCTGTAATTTTGGGAGGCAGGTTTTTAAAAACACATTTTTCTCTATAGAACAATCAGAAGAGTGTACCTTTAAAGTCCCTTAAGAGATGGTAAGTTCAAATTAATAGGAAATAACTTCATACTCAACACAAATGATAAGACTTTCTTGTAGATACAAACACAGAGTTCTTATAGCTTCCATTCTACAGCTTCAGCCACAAGCCAAACACACATAATTTCCCCAGTCCAGATTTTAAAGAGTTGTTTTCCTTTCTTAATTGATTTGAACTCAGGGAAAAAGAGAAAAGAATGACAGAAGACTTTTAAGGCCATCTCCATTTGAGATTAGATTTCCATCAGGTCTCAGACCATAAAGCAAAATTTCAAATCATTACTGCAACATTGAGGACTAGCTTATTAGTTATGAAAAACCAAAGGCAAAAACAAAATAGGACAGAAAATATAAAAGGAATTCATATTTCAAGGATTTTATTTAACTCAATGAGAGAACTGTTAAGATGTTAAGGTCAGTTCAAAGAGCATTTACATGGGTGGTTATAGGTAATTGATGTTAAGATTACTGGAAGTGTGTCACCAAAAAATGGTAGAATAGGGAACTTCAAACCCCCTCACTACCCTAAAGCACTGATTAAATTGGCAAAATGTCAGAATCAATTTTTTTCACAATTCTGGAAGGTATTCAAAAACAACCACCAGGGAAATAACCTGTTATCGCACAGCATCCCATCTCATAGGGACATGTTCAGGACACAAATTTCTGTTAGAAAACTTAAAAGCAAGCACGTGGCAGGAGATAGGTTGAGAAATAGTGTGATAACATGTGCATGTACTCAAGTCTCATATAAATTATGAGAAATAATCGGCGAATCTGTTGCTGTCCAATGAATAGGATGGTGTACATTAATAGGTTAATGAAGAAATAAGTTGTTGAGTTCCAAGAAAGTGTTCTGGTATTTTGATTTATCCACCCACCATCCCTTTTTCCCTACCATGGCCATGTTTTGACTGTGACAGTTTACATTCCTGGTACAGCTTGCTGATACTAGAGAAAACCACTTGGACTTTGTCCTCAAAGAATTGTAATTGTTTTTACTTGTCTAGTGACTTCTCAAAAAATTGGCCAAGGGGCTTGCCTTTGTTTCTCCCACTTGGAACTTTCTCATGGCTGAAGTGGCCCCCCAGATGATGCTTGTCAAAAGCAGTTAAAAGCAAATACAGTAGGCACGGCTGCCATGGGACAAAGGACTAATACATGGGGCAAGCCCCACACAAACTGAAAAGCTTGGAAGAAAGAGTCTGGAGAAAAAGATACATGGGAGAATAAAGGCTTTGTACACTGGGGAATCCAGAAGGCCACATTCATGCCAGAGGCTGGATGCTTGGTTAGAAAAGACCTGAGAAAGACCCTAAGCTTTCATCTTTGTCTGAACTTCAGGCTCCACACAAGAAGTGAAGGTTGAGACAGAGTTGTAAACGGTGTGCCTAAACATTGAAGTGGTGCTCCAACCCAGAGCTAATCTGCAAATAGTGCAAGGTTGTTTTTTGGTAATTTTATGTACTTTATTAGGCTCCAAGGATTTAAGGAAATCTCTATCAACTTATTTACTTGACCCATCAGTTAATGAGTTAATAGAAGAAAGAATTCAATGACCACACATGACAGAGTTTACAGTCTTTACAAAAATAATTTAGCAGTCACCAAACAACTACAACATACAACAAATAGCAATGACAAACCCTGAGAAGATAAAATGGATGGATTAGATGTAAAATGTTTTACAGAACAATGCCATAACTTTGTAATCATCTTTTCTACTGAACAGAAGAGATTTGAAACTTTACTAGACAAAAACTAACAAATTAATGTGTAACCTCATTTAATTTAGGACCTTTAACCAAAATCTTAAAAGTCATGGGAAAATGACATCATATACTCCTTTGAAACCTTGCACCCAAAAATTTGTTAAACAGGTAACATCATCAAGCATTCTTCTATTCTCACAAAGACATGTGTAACTGTTTTGCCCATGGCTAGAGCTATATTTGGAAGACTCTGAAGTCTCAGTTTTGTTTTTATATATGAGCCAATAAATTTTATATGTGTCAGCTAAACCCCGTGGCAACCTATTTCCTCACTTTAGCCCATCAATGGCACTTATTAAAACCTCTTGAAAGATTATTTGAAATACTTTTGTCTATCATTACTATTAGGGAAACAGTTGTACAGCAATTAAATTGTTATAGTAGTAAGGATAGCCTTGTTGTTGTTGTTAGGTGCCGTCGAGTCGTGTCCGACTCAGCAATCCTCACAGGGTTTTCAATGGCTGACTGTTTTGGGATTGCCTTGGGAGTGGGTTGCCACATCCTTCTCCCATTTTGCGGTGCTGGGAATCGACCTCGGGACCTCAGAGACTGCAGAGTGGTGCTCTACCAACTGAGCTAAATCCCAGCCCTCTACAGTTTTAACAGCCTTACAGTTTTAAAAGATAGATTGATATTTTTACTGTGTACGTTGACGTTAGTAAGTTTGAGATACAGAAATGCAAAATTTGAAGCAAATGATCCAAGCTTCTTTGAAGACCTAAACTGAACGAACTAATTTGGGGTTCCCTCTCACCTTTCTTTTCTGACTCTTTCCTCACTTAGATGTAATTTTTTTCCTTTTCTTTCCTCCTCTCCTCTCTCCTTTCCTTTCCTATCTTATCGTTTCCTCTCCTCCCTTTGTTTTCCTTTTCTTCTTCTTCTTTTCTTTCTTTCCTTCCTTCCTTCAGTGTGGAACCTAGGGCTTCCCACATACTTTGCAAGTGCTCTGCCACTGGGCTGCACCCCAAGCCCATTTTTAAATTTTTTTATTTTGAGACAGCATCTTGTTACATTACAGTCTGCCTCTGGTGTTGAATTCGGTATCCCCCTGCCTCTGCCTCCCTAGTCACTGGGGAAACAGGAATGTGTCAGCATACCCTGCCTACATGTAGATTTTCTATCCTAGCTGTGTTTGCAAACTATATATTCTCAAGTGCCAGACTTATATTGATAACAACAATGGTTTATATACTAATTAAACACTGTATGTCAGGCACTTTTCCATATTCTTTACACAGAGGCTCACATTTAACCTTCACAACTTGTGAAGGAAGGTACAATATTATTCCTATATTAC
The DNA here is from genome assembly GCA_007922755.1 of Pedetes capensis. Lineage (NCBI taxonomy): Eukaryota > Metazoa > Chordata > Mammalia > Rodentia > Pedetidae > Pedetes > Pedetes capensis. The sequence goes on from VMDO01005081.1 coordinate 26,226, forward strand.
ATTAGAGAAAATGAAACACAGAATAAATCATTTATCCTTCAGTGCCAAGTGAGTTAACTAGAATAATGATTGACTACTACTTGTGTATTAAGATACTCTAAAGGCAATTCTAACTTTGGGCCTGGCTATAAAAGGCCACTGTACAGACCATCAAGATGACCTACTTGTAACCATATTCATTTTCTGATATCTAGGATTTGACAAAACTTCACCAATCTGGCATGGATCACATTACTTTTAATTGAATCCTCATCACTGTGTTTATGGGTTCACCCATGGCCTTCAAAAGGAAGGAACTGAGATGGGATTAAATGTGTAAGGATTTTAATAAGAGAAATGCCTATGGAAGAAAAGGGGGAAGGAGCTAGGAAAGGCTGGGAGATCCACCAGACTATAATACAAATCTGAACCCTAAGAGAAGGAAAAAGGGAAAGAAGGTTGCGTCAGGTATCCTTAACTGACATGTAGCCTCAGGAAGGTTTGGCAGGGCTGCTGTGCCACAGTTAACCCCCAGAGGAGTTCCCTGTCTTCCAGGTATGCACCTGCTTAAATACCTTGCACATTCGGTATTGACTGGGCAGGTCTAAGGGAAGTGTGAATTCACAGCACACACATAGAGTAATGGAATTCAGAATGCAGTTTCCAGGGCCCTGAAGATGGGGGTCTCTGTGAGACACATTGCTTAACCATCACAACATGCTACAGCATCTTAAAGGTTTTGAAGTTTATTATAGTCATGTGATGTTTTGCTTACATTATTATTTCCATCCTCTCCAACCTCTTGATGAACAGTATTGTTAGAAATACTGACTCATGGTCTTTGAATCATTTTCTCTACCAATATCACTTGTTCATAATTTAATATACCATTAATATGTCGTATGCAATCTAGTACACAGGGATCCATGATGTGGACAGAAGTTCACATTTGATGACGTGATGCCAGTGATGACAATTCTGCCTATAACACCTGGGTTATAAAAGCTTATCACTTAGCTGGTAGTATTAATTGGTACCTACACAATTTTCAGCTTATTAAATGAAATATCACAATCACCTAAGAAAGGAATTGTTCCATCATTACATATAGGCAATGGATAATTTATTGGAATTTTTTCAATCAATTCTATATGCATATCCAATATTCCATAGAAAGCTTTGAAATTATTTGAGAGTGTTGCCTTGAATTAATTTTTCCCTTTAAAGGGGTCATCAACAGACAGTAAAAATGGAATCTAGGCAAAACAGCTCCACTGAACAGAGAACAGAAATGGCAGGCTCCAATTGTATAAATAGACGTTCACAGCCTGAGAAACACTATTTTGCTCCTCATATAGTTTAGATGCTTGTTCACCAGTAGCACTGGTGCACAAAAGCAAAATATTTTATTTTTGAAACATGAAAGTATTGTATAAAGCTTTTTATTTTAACTACTTGGGGCAGAGGAGGGTATGAATCCTTGTACATGCTAGACAAGTGCTCTACCACTGAGTTGCACAATTAGCCTTTTTTTATTTTTTTATTTTGAGACGGGATCTTACTAAGTTGCGCAGCCTGCCTTTGGCCACAAAATCGCAATCCTCCTGCCTCAGCCTCTTGAGTCACTGGGATGATAAATATGTGCCATGGCACTCAGCTATATAAATCATTTTAATGTGCTGGATATTGTGATACTGAAACTCAGAAGATGGCTAGTCTTCAAAATTAAAACATTTTCAGGCAAGATTTTCTTTGAGTTAACCTCTGAAGAATTCTTGTCAGTTGGAAAGCAAATTAAGAAACATTGTTTTCTTCAAGTTTTGAGAATAATTTTCATTGTTCTATTGCAAATTATTAAAATCACCTAGGAGTTAGTAAATATATTGATTTTTTTATTCCCCACTTAAAGGAAGCTTCTTTTATTTAGAAGAATAACTAAAATAATCTCTATTGCAAATGAAATTTAATTTGGAACTATCATCTGACTTAAGCATTCTGGCTTAATATAATGTGATTATTACAAATAAAGATTTTAAATTCTTGTAACCAAGGAACGACTAGAAATGTTAAAAAATCAGAGTATATCATGTGCTTACTTCCTATTTTACTTACTTTACTTAATATCAGTATTTTTCCAAGAAATATAAAAAAATGCCCATTTTCTATTCAACATAAACAGTTGAAATACAGGGCAAAAAGTAGTGTTCAACTTAAATTTGTATTTTTTTAGTTATCACTTTTTGGTCCAAATACTGTTTTAAAATGGAATCATCTCAGTAATGACTTTTGTGCCATTGATCATGCTTTCACAGTCCATTTTAGATATTGTTTATATAATGTATAAATGTATTTACAGATTCCTTATGAATTATAAACATTCAAATCGTGTAATCAATTTCATATATTGTATGCAAGTGCAAGGAAGGATAGCACATATTTTTAAAATAAATCAGGATCCTGAGTGCTATCTTTATTCCCTATACTTTTGGGATATAACTTTTTCCCTCTTTTCATAAAACAATTTTTTAATATTTCTAAGATTTTTTCATGTTTTTATACAAGGTATAACTCATTTTTTATTGCTGTATAATATTTATTGTGTAAATACATAAACTAGTTTGTTGCCAGTATACAGTTGTTTCCACCTTTCCTATTATAAACAACCCTGCTATGGACATGATTTCCTCTGTTTGCTTTTGTACTATTTCAACCCATTCTTTGTACCGTTGATGCTCATGCTGTTAGGGTGCATTTTTGTGTATGTTTGTATGTTTATCCAGTAGATCCCCTTCTCATAATTTTACTTAAAACCCTTCAATCTGGGGACCTGGAATAATATTCTAGATGGTCTGGAATGATCTTGAGAGACATTACCAGTATAATAATTGCTATAGTAACCGACAATTCTTTCTGAGGATATATCACAAAAAAGTGATGTTGCAAAGTGGGTTGACTACTTCTCTTCTTTGTATCATCAAAACCTAACTTCATCCCTCTCCACTCTGAATTCTGGCATTACAGATGTTCTCAGTCCAGTCAGATGTGAAACTCTTTATTCCCCAAGTTTTCCAGAAAAAAACAAAAACAAAAACAACAAAGAAATTATCCATAGGAAGATGTGTCAGAAAAAGTTATGTTGAAAACAGCATGCAAGGAGTCAGTTGCCCCTTGTCTTCCATCATGAACTGCTGTTCATCAACTGTCAAATCACTTTCTGGGTCTTTTTGCATATCTAAAAAGAATAATTATGACTCTTGTGTGGCCTGCCTTCTAAAATGGTTGGCGGCAGCAGGAGGGTGGGGGTTGTCACTCAGGCACTAAAAGGCAAAGGATGGGCATGCCACGGTGTAAGGACAGGGATGGGGATTAGCTCAGTTGGTAAAGTGCAGCTCTGCTCTCTTTGAGGCCCTGAGTTTGAGCCCCAGCACCGCATAAACGGGAGAAGGACGTGGCAGCCCACTCCGGATAAAATCCCCAAACAATCTGCCATTGAAAGCCCTACAAATAGCAGGGGAGCATTGACATAATGCCGGGCATGACACAGCGTCGGAGAGTATTTCATTCACTTGTCCCTAGGGTCACTACTAGTCGAACCCGACTGGAGGGCACCTAACAAGGAACAGAGATCAGTGCATGAGATGAGGTTTTGGTAGTTTTTGTCTAGGGCCAGTGGGCGGAGAAGGTGTGGTTCAGATCCCTGCAACGGCGCTGCGGAGATGCAAAAGCCCGTAGAGCTGGGTGTGCGCACGGTCCCAGTGCGTGTGAAACCCGCGCCCATCACCCAGGTGGAGGTTGGGGTTGGTTTGTATCCTGGACCCTTCCTGCCCACCCACAGTACGAGTCAAGCCTCCATCGTGCCTTCATCTGCCGCCGGCGCCCTACTGGAGGAGAGGGGTGGGTGAGGGTGCCTATCGATCGGGCAGAGGCTCCCAGGTCACCCTTCACCTTGAGAAAGGCTCTGGCCACCCAGCCTGGAAGGCTCCCTCCTGCTGACCCGCGCTTTGTCCACCAGGAGGCGCGTCGGCTGCGTGGCGCCTGGACTGAGAGGCCGTGACAGACAGCGAGGAAGCCAGCGCTCCTGAGCCTCCTCACCCGAACTTCTTAATAGGTAACAAGTTCGAGAGAAAAACATGGCGATAGCATTTCAGGGTATATTGGGTGGAGGAAGGAAAAGAAGGCATATAAAATTGCTGCTTTGTGCCTGAGGGCTGGCAACGTTTGTCTCCCCTCCTCACAGTCATTTTTAGTTTGATTTCCGCTTTTTCCTCTGCACTTTTCTCTCTCTCGGTTGCTGTGTTTTTTCCTCCCTTCGTCATTACGTATCCAATTTCTCTAGGTATTTAGCAGCTATTACAAATCTGGATGGGCTGGGATTTAGCTCAGTTGGTAGAGCGCCGCTCTGCAGTCTCTGAGGTCCGGAGTTTGATTCCCAGAACCGCAAAAATGGGAGAAGGACGTGGCAACCCACTCCCAAGGCAATCCCAAAACTATCTGCCATTGAAAACCCTATAAGGGTCGCTATGAGTCGAATACTGACTCTACGGCACCTAACAACAACAACAAATCTAGGTTTCTAATTCTTCAAACAAGAACTACTTAATACTTTCAACAAATAGTTAACTCAATTGATTTTGTTCTGTTCTGAAGCTGATTCCTGAGCTAGATTCTAGGATTTGTGTTTCTTGAATATTCCGCAATATACCAGCCTATGGCAGGCGTACAGTAGATCTGCAACGTTGTTAGGTGCCGTCCAGTCCGGCCCGACTCATTAGCGACCCTATGTACAACAGACAAAACACTGACACCTATATCATGCCCAGCACTATTGTCAGCGAGTCTCTGCTATTCATAGGGTTTTCAATGGCGATTGTCTCTGGAGTAGATTGCCATGTTCTTCTCCCTAGCCTACGGCACCAGGTATTCTCAGGCGGTCTCCCATCTGAGGACTAACCAGGCCGGCCCTTAGCCACAGAGATCAGGCGGGATCAGATGCCAGGGTGCTTTGAAAATCAATCATGTTTTTATATAAGAAGGAACCATTATCCTTCTCCTTCCTCTTGTAACTGATTGACAGCCCCTGCCACCTACCACCCCTTCCTAAATCGGGGGGAATTACAGGTGTGTGCCATTGTGCCTAGCTCTCCCAGCCCATTTAAAAAAGAATTTTTTTTCTTCTAATCTTGAATCAGGGTCTCAGTTATACAGGCTGCTTCTGGCCTTGAATTTACAATCTTCCCACCTTAGCCTCTTGAGCCATTGGGATTACAGGTATGCTCCATGGTGCCTGGGTAAATCTTTGTATTTCTGGGAGAAGGAAGGATGTGCTAACCTTCAGGTCAATCTGTTATTTGCTTGCCTTTCCTTCTTAAATTAATAGCTTCCCTCTTCTCAACATGGACTTTTCATGCTTATCATTTTACACTTTTTCTCTAGTCCTAAGATTGGCCTTTCATGCATGCTATTACTCTTTACAGTTCCTCTCAGTGCTCTAATACCAAAGACTGGATGACCTAACAGCAAGGATGCCATAGAAAAGGTCTGTGATTAGGTAGAAGGTGGCCCAGAGTTGATTTCCTTTATCCTCTTCAGCTCTGGGGTAAATCAAGAAACAAACCTGCTGCTGGGGAAGAAGCTGAAAGGCAATGACCCACCATCTTCTTCCACCTGCTGCTGTTGGCAAAGTGTCAGCTGAGGGTGGTTTCCCCTCCCCATTTCCACGTGTACCAGCATTCAGGTACCCTGCTGTCAATGGTCCTTTTTGTTTGGGAATAAAGTAGAATGTCTGACGGTCAGCTTTTCCTCCACTTTTATTAGCCGGACACTGGGAAAATAACAATTCACAGTCATGTGGGGAGAAACAGCTAAAAAATAATTAGGATGTAATTAATGTGATTAATGTAATTAATGATGTACATATAAAGGGATAAAACTATTTACCTACTTTTGACTCTGTCCAAAATTATTTATCAGAGGAAAGCAGAACAGGTGATAGAATCTTTACTTTTAAAGGCACTTCTATTTTGAAAAATGCATATCCCATACCACCGTCCCCTGTACCAGATGGTAAGCAACATAGTATTTGGAAGAGTTCTTTAATTCAGGGATCATTAACTTGTTTCAGAATCATTCTACGTTAGGACTTTCTCTTGCCACCTGGGCTTTTCATCTCTTAGTGTATAAATTTTCAGTTTAGGTTCCCTAATACTGTCTCTTGTCAATTATACTGAACATATGAAACCCTAATAAATCTTAAACCCTATGTAGCCAATAAATATATGGTTTTGCTTAGTCTCCTTATTTCCCACTGTTACCAGAGAATTAACTTACCTTCAGAGATGTAAAACTGGTGATTATCCACAGGTAACATGGCTATCTGGGAGTAATTATTGGTTGAGATATTGAAGCCATGGCTCCAGAAGAGGGGCTGAAGCAGAAATACCCTCCTGATTAACAGGTTTTAAAAGAATATTATTTTTCCAGTAACTTGGAAAAACTAATCCTTGATATACTTCTGTTACCTATCCTTGAGAGCAGTGTCTGATTCATATTAGCCACTGTCAATTCCAGTCTTTTAAGATAACTGAACATTTTGAAGTAACTTTAGGCCACATTAGGTTATGAGTAGAAGCTAAGTGTCCATGTTATTTTTAATTAAACTAATTTATATAGAATTTTTCCTGACATAAAGGAGAATTTGCTTTCCATTAAATTTTCTAATGTAGGTAACATTAATTCTGTTTGATCACATAATTCATGCTTTATTTTTCTAGGCTCCTCACTATCAAATTCTTTTTTAAAAGTCCAACAGATATGGGATATCTTTGGTCTACATCCCTGAGGAGGACATAACAATAATTATGGCACATGAGGTATAGCATCTTGAGTTACAAATTATTTTTGTAGGTCTTATTTATTTACATTGAACTCAAATCGACTCTCAAATAAGAATACTGATAAAAATAAAGTAAACTGCTACTACAAAAAAGTACTTTTTAGTTGTAATTGATGGAATCTGAGATTTTACTAGTAATGTACAGAAACCTTATTTTAATAGCATTTCCTTTTAAAAAGGAGCTTAGAATATGATGGGTCTGTTTCAAATATCCTAATTAGAAAAAAAATATTTTAAAAGTCTTTCAGAAATAATTATAATATTCTGCTTTTTGGAAACATTAAAAAAAATTTTTTTATGGTATTCAGGGACTGAACCCCCTGAGCCTTGAGCATACTTTTCAAGTTCTCTACCACTGAGCTGCATCCCTAGCCCCTTTTTTATTTTTTATATTGAGACAGGATCTTGCTAAGTTATGCACGCTGCCTCTGGCCTTAAACCTGGGATCCTCCTATCTCCACCTCCCAAATTGTTGGGATTACAGGAGTGAGCCACTGTGCCCGGCTAGAAACATTTTTTAAAAGGGGGGGTTCATAGAAAATTTTGTCAGGATTAAGGTCAAGAAAGTTTTATTCTAGTAGGGTTTAGGTAAGTTCTTTTAAATAATTCATTGTGAGACTTCAGTGTATGCTGTGTCAGAAATGAAATCTCCATCAACTGACAACTAAGCCTGATACATTTAATCTTTAGTATATAGGATACCATAGATAAACCAGTCCAACCCTTGAAGGATTTATTCCTTTAGCTGTTCTACAGAAATGTAGGCTTGTTCATTTTACATGATTTTTTTAAGCAACATCTTTAACAATTCTTGTAAGTTTTAAGAAGTGTTTGCTAACTAAAAAAATTTTTTTGTTTTCAGGTATTTCATGCTAAGTTGAAAGCCTTCATCATCAAATATGATGGAACCAAATATATTATGAAGCCATGTATAAGAAAAATGTGCCTGCATGATGAAATGTTTGTGGAACACAATTTTTTTTCCTGATGCACAGACCTAATTCTACATTTCTGCACAAATGGATAAATAAAAGGTAAGATGTAATTTAACTTTTTTTGAAATAAAAATTCAACATATATTATTGGTTTTCTGTCAACTTTATTTTCAATATGACTATTTTAAAATTCACCTTAATGAAGGGCTTTGAAAAGCCAACTTCTAAGTGGGTTGATAATAATCAAACAATGCAGTTTATATAATGCCTAGTATTTACCGAGTGGCCACTATGTGCTAGGCATTACTCTCATGGTCTTATACTTAACAATTTTAATACTTACAGTAACACTGCATGGTAGGCATTTTTATCCTCCATTTCATTGGCAAGGAAAAGGAAAATATTAAAAAGATCAATGTGACTTCCTAATTTTACACAATGATAAATCTGTTCAACAAATATTTGTGACCATTTGTTGTTAGCCCTGACACTCCACAGGGGACAGGAGGAAAACTAAAAGGCAGACAGACAAGACTCCCATTCTCAAGGAGCTTACATTCCAGCAGTGATGCCAGACTCAAACTCCTCTTCTAAGCTTCCATATTTCCTCCTCCTACAGACACTCCAATAGAGAAGAATAAAGTTTTATAGCTACTCAAAAAAAGTAGGTAGGGATGAAAACTATATCCTGGAATATGATGTTGAAAGAAATGTTGGTATGGAAAGAAATATGAGTATGAAGTTTTATCAAAGGAAAACCCTATGCCTTACATGTCTGAAGAATGGGAAGTCTATGGTGTGTAAGACTTGGCTAAGGATCACTTACAGATAATATATAATGCAACAGGAATGGCATGCACTTGTTAAGTTTTATGTAGACTTAAGGATCATTATCATCTCAGTATATGACCCAGCAATGTCCAAATGGCAGCCACTAGCCATGTAAGGTTCTCAAGTATTTGAAATGTGGCAGTGTAACCAGGGAACTGTATTTTAAAATTATTTGTTGTTTGTTGTTGTTAGGTGCCATCGAGTTGTGTTGGATTCATAGTGACTCTCATAGGATTTTCAACGTTTGATTGTTTCGGGAATGGGCTGCCATGTCCTTTTCTCATATTTTTGGTGATGGGGATTGAACCCAGGGCCTCAGAGAGCACAAAGGGGCACTCTACCAACTAAGCTAAACCCCAGCCCCTTGTTGTTGTTGTTGTTGTTGTTGTTAGGTGCCGTCGAGTTGGTATCCGACTCATAGCGACCCTCATAGGATTTTCAATGGCTGTTTCGGGATTGCCTTGGGAGTGGATTGCCAGGCCCTTCTCCCATTTTTGCGGTGCTGGGAATTGAACTCGGGTCCTCAGAGACTGCAGCGCAGCGCTCTACCAACTGAGCCAAATCCCAGCCCCCAGCCCCTTAAAATTATTAAATTTTAATTAATTTTAAAATTGATTTTTGATCCAGTTGCTGGATATTTTAAGCATGTTTAGAACAACTTGGTAATATCAATCTATTTCTTCACTTGTACATTTTTAGGAATTTAAACACAGACAAAAGTTTGTGATGAAAATTTACCATCTAAATCCACTAAGAAATACAGTAGATTTTTAAAGTCAGTACAAAAAATATAAACTATCTCAATGACTTTAAAAATGTATCCTGAAATGATGTTTTGGATATATTGGGTTAAATGTTTAATTATTAAAATTAGTATCAACTTTTTAAGATGTATGTACTACGAAATTTTACATTACATATAAGGCTTGCATTTTATCTGTATCACACAGTACAAGTATTATCTAAGAAGCCCTTTTGAAGATAGTCTGGTCCATAAATTTTTATTTTTGGGTATCACAATATTTACCCAGTATACCTCATCACACTTTTATTCAAAGGTGAGCATTATCATTCTTTTTATTGGTGTTGTAAAACTGTTAATGGTTGGAGTTGTTTCTCTGGATCTAATAAGAAAACTATTAGATGTGTTAGGAAAGATGGTCCTCTATGGATCTCACACTCCTACACTTCTTGGTAGGTGGTTATATGCCAGGGCTGAGTTTGTAGTGAGCATCTCTGGGGGATGAAGCAATGTTTCCTTCTGAGACAAAAGGGTTTCCTTCTTCTGTTCATGACAAAGAGTAGTGGATATTCCAAGTTCAGTAGTCCTCAGCTACAACAAAACCTCACTGTATGTGTAGCCATACTGTGTAGGGCCATATTTTGTAGCCCTCATGGCACTTAGGACAAGGAGAACCAATGAAAATATGCTCATGCTCTTTGTTATGCCATGACCAATAGTCCTTTGTTTCTATTCCAGCAGTCTCATATCTTCTGCCAGCACCTATGAAACAGTACCAGGTTTACTAGCATGTAAGTAGGGTAAAATCACATCTCTAACTTGACAGGATGCACTTAAAATCATGTATCTATATTCATCATGAGTTGTAGAAAACTATTAGGTTTGATGGGATGCAAGAATTCCTTTTTTCATATGTAAAAATCTTATCTCAAAATTTTAAAAAATTAATTTTTTGGAGCCTAGATTTTATATGGCGCTGGGGTTTGGCTCAGCATGGCATGGCAAAATGGGAGAAGGACGTGGCAATCCACTCCCTACGCAATTCCGAAATAATCAGCCATCGAAGATCCTATGAATGGCAGAAAAGCATTGACATAGTGCTGGACATGGTAGTGTCAGGGATTGTTTTGTTCTGTTGTACACAGAGTCACTATGAGTCGGACTCGACTTGATGGCACCTAAGAACAACAACAACAGATTTTTATATAAAACTTGGTTTCACATAAAAATATGGCTGGAAAAATGTTATCTTAAAATCATTAAGAACTATGAAATAAAAGCGTCATCATTTCAGGGCCAGGTGTGGTGCTGTATGCCTGTAATCCCAGCAGCTTGGAAGGTGGCGGCAGGAGGATCAGAAGTTCGAGACCAGAGGCAGTCTGCATAATTTGGCAAGACCCTGTCTCAAAAAAATAAAAGAAAAAAATGGGCTGGGGGTGCAGCTCAGTGATCCAGCACTTACAAAGCATGCAAGTGCAAAGCCCTGGGTTCAACCCCCAGTACCAAAAAAAAAAAAAAAAAAAAAAGTCAAGATTTCTCCCTATAGTGAAAATATTATACATGCACTTTGTATGAATTGTCAGTACACAAAAGTATGCATATAATACACTTATTTCCCAAAAGTATTTCTCAAATTAAGTTTTGGAAAATAGAAAGTGAACATAAGTATTCTGTTCAAGTATATTCAAGGAGAGACCGACTTTGCAGAGAAACAGTTTACTGTACAATATATACGTTCAGGACATATGGAAAATTATGAAAATATAAAAATAGATAAAAGATACAAATACAATATATTTTGATTAGAATTTCAGAGATGCTTTTTTTCCTTCTCTTTCCCCTTTACCTCAAAAGTTATAAATACTTTTGAAGCAGCATGTATTGTTGCACTTTTGATTTTTTGTTGTACAGTTAATGAATTTGAGAGTCTGGATAATTGATGATCATCTATTTGGCCTTCCCATTCTTTTGTTTCTTCTTCTTTGATTAGTAAAGGTTTTCCTAGGGTTTGGCCAACAAGGTTACAGACTTCTTGAGCTTTGCGCCATGCATTCTCAACAGCAACAAGACAAGCTTGCCGTCTTAGGAATTAAAAGCAGAGATTATTAATATGACATTCAGTGAACTGCAGCATTCAATAGTTTTGTTTGAAGAATTAATAATTTAGTTAAAGATGTGTTTACACTTACCGAAGATTCTCAACAGAACCAGGAGAATGATAGAACTGGGGTGAGCTGATGACAACAGAGCTATCTAGCTTTTCAACAAGAAAGTTACAAATATTTTGCATTTTTCCAAATTCAGTAAATGTAATGCAGACCTGTAAGTGAAATGACATTTGGTATTATTTACATGTCTGATGTACTATTTCAAATTTTTCTGCAAATGTGAGTAAAAAAGGAAAGCCAGATTATAAGGTCCCTTAAAAGTATATAAGAAAAGCCTATTTGATACTTATATTTTGCTATTAAAGACTTTTGATTGTGAATTTTGAAATGTATCTAATAATAACTAGAATATTTTAAAATTCAATTTAAACCTAAGATTTATCCATTTCTAATTTTTATGAAATTGGAAGATTTCTCCTTCAGCTTTACTATTTGGCTAAATTCTCACCCTATAACATTTTCATGATTCCTTACTGGGCTTAAACCCATGAAAAACTGGGTTCAAGTTCATGTGTGGGTTCAACATGCTAAAATTTAGAGTTTGTGTTTGGTTCAGGTATGGATTTAAACTTTTAATCTAAGGGTAGACAGGCAAAATATTTTTCAACATTTTTTTTTCAATTTTTAAATAGCTAATGAAACAAAAACAAAAACCATTAAAAGCTGAACATGAACCCAAATTTCACTGGGTTAAGGTATAAGTTCAGAAATATTTTAAAAAATGCTTGAATTGTAACCATGTCAGGGTTTGGGTTTTATTTGAACCATTGCTATCTACACACAGCATTCAAACCTATGCATAAGTATTATTACATGTTTACACAAAAAATGCTTGAACTGCCACAGGTACAGGGTTTGGGTTTGGGTTTGAAGCCCTGCTCCTTATTCTAATCTATGCCATTAGCTTCCTCACTGCCAGTAATTATGTCACACTTCACTGATGCCATTGGGGTATATTTCGTCTTCCAATCATTATTTTTAGATCTATATGCAGAAGAAAATCTATTTTTCTGTGTTGTCTGTCTGTAAATACGTCAAAGCAGTCTTACATTTAGCAATACTTTAAAACTGTAGTCTTTTAAACTTTATGGAAGAAGACAAAATCTTTTCTTCTAATAAGCCCTTAGATAAGCTGAATATGTACAATGAAAAAAGTGCAGGTACTATAGTAGTAATAGTAGAGAAGGTAAGATGACCTCACCTTACACAATGCAAAACAGCTGTCTTTAACCATAAGTATTATCCATTGCCCTCACTTGTCAGTTTGCCATACTGTGAGGGCTTCCATGTTGCTGTGATGCTGAAAGCTATGTCACCAGGATTACAGATACCAGCAGAGTCACCCATGGTAGACAGGTTTCAGCTGAGTTTCCAGACTAAGACAGACTAGGGAAAAGGACATGGAAACCCACTCCTGAAACAACTGGTCATTGAAAAACCCTATGAATAGCAGAAAAACACTCTCAGATACAGAGCCAGAAAATAAGCCCCCCAGGTTGAGGGGAACTCAAAAGATTACTGGGGAAAAGCTGCCTCCTCAAAGTAGAGTCTGCCTTAATTACAGGAAAGGAGTAAAGCCAAGGGACCTCCATTTGCTGATGTGGTATGACTCAAAATGAGAAGGAACAACTGCAAACATCCATTAACAATTGGAACATGGCATATATGTAGTATGAATCTTAGAAAATTAGAAATTGCCAAAAGGGAAATGGAGCACATAAACATCAACATTTTAGGCATCAGTGAGCTAAAATGGACTGGTATGGGCCATTTTGAATCAGATAATCATATGGTCCACTATGCTGGGAATGATAGGTTAAAGGGAAATGGGGTTGTATTTATCATCAAAAAAGACATTCCAAGATCTGTCCTGAAGTACAATGCTGTCAGTGATAGAATAATACCCACATGCCTACAAGGAAGGCCAGTTAATGACTGTTGTTCAAATTTACACACCCACCACGAAGGCCACAAATACAGAAAGGGAAGATTTTTACCTGCTTCTGTAGTCTGAAATTCATTGAACATGCAATCAGGATGCACTAATAACTACCAGTGACTGGAATGCAGAAGTTGAAAACAAAGCTGAAGGCTTAGTAGTTAGAAAACATGGTGACAGAAATGATAGTGGTGACAGAAATGATAGTGAAGATCACATAATAGAATTTTTTCAGACCAATGAGCTTTTCATTGCAAATACGTTTTTTCACCAACATAAATGATGACTCTTTGTTGCTGTTAGGTGCTGTGTAGTGACCCTATACACAACAGAACAAAACATTCTTGACACTATGCCATGCCCAGCACTGTCAGGTGGTTCTCTGCTATTCACTGGAATTTCAATGGCTGATTGCTTCACGATTGCTTCAGGAATGGGCTGCCACATACTTCTTCCATTTTTGTGATGCTTGGGATAGAGCACTGGGCCTCAGAGAGTATACCCAGTAATCTACCAACTGAGTTAATGGAGACTATATACATGGAATTCACCAGATGGAACATAGAGGAACCAAACTGACTACATTTGTGGAAAGAGATGATGGAAAAACCTCAATATCAAAAGTCAGAACAAGACCAGGTGCTGATTGTGGATCAAACCATCAACTGTTCATATGCAGGTTCAAACTGAAACTAAAGAAAATTATAACAAGTGTACGAGAGCTACCGTATGAACCTGAGTATATCCCACCTGAGTTCAGAGACCACCCCAAGAACAGATTTGATGCATTAGATACTAACAATTGAACACCAGATGAGTTGTGGCATACTATCAAAATCATCATTTATGAGGAAAGCAAAAAGTTATTAAAAAGACAGGAAAAAAAGAAAAGACCAAAATACATGTCAAAAGAGACTCTGAAACTTGCTCTTGAATGACAAGCAGCTGAAGTAAAGGGAAGATATGACCATGTTAAAGAACTAAACAAGATTTCAAAGGGCAGCTTGCGAAGACAAAATCAAATATTTTAATGATACGTGCAAAGAGTTGAAGATAGAAAATTAAAAGGGAAGAAACTATTCTGTTTCTCTGAAGCTTAAGGAACTGAAGAAAAAAATTCAAGTCTTGAGTGGCAATAGTGCAAGATTCTATAGGGAAAACATTAAATGATGAAGGAAACCTCAAAAGAAGATGGAAGGAATACACAGAGTCATTATACCAAAAAGAAGTGGGGGATGATCAACCATTTCAAGAAGTTGAATCTGATCAGGAATAGTACTGAAGGATGAAGTAGAAACTGCCTTGAAGGAACTGGAAAAACGCCAGGCTCAAGGAATTGATGGAATACCAATAGAGATGTTTCAATAAACAGATGCAGCACTGGAGGTGCTACTTGTTTATGCCAAGAGATTTGGAAAACAGTTACCTGGTCAACTGACTGGTATCTGTGCCTATTCCCAAGAAAGGGGGCCCAATCAAACATGGAAATTATCAAACACTATCATTAATATCTCATGTAAGTAAAACTTTGCAAAAGATCATTAAAAGGCAACTGAAGTAATATATAACAGGTTACTACTAGAAAATCAAGGTAGCTTCAGAAGAGGGCATGGAACCAGGGACATCATTGCTGATGTCAGATGGATATTAGCTGAAAGTAGAGTATACCAGAAAAGTGTCTATGTTTTATTGACTATGCAAAGGCATTTGACTTTGTAGATCACAACAAATTATGGATACCATTGTGACAAACGGGAATACCAGAGCACTTAACTGTAGTCATAAGGAATCTGTACGTGAACCATGAGGTAGTTGTTTGAACAGAACAAGGAAACACTTTCTGGTTTAAAGTCAAGAAAGGTGTGCATCAGAACTGTATCCTTTCTTCATACATCTTCAATCTCTATGCTGAGCAAATAATCCAAGAAGAATGTGACATCATGATTGGAGGAAAACTCATTAACAGCCTGCATTATGCAGATGATACAAATTTGCTTGCTGAAACTGAAGATGTGAAGCATTTACTGATGAAGATCAAAGAACACAGCTTTCAGTATGGATTGCATCTCAACAAGAAAACAAAAATTCTTACAACTGGATCAGTAAGCTACTTCATGATAAATGGAGATAAGATTGAGGTTGTCCAAGATTTTGCTTTACTTGGTTCTACAATCAACCACCACAGAAGCAGTGTTAAGAAATCAAAAGATGCATTTCATTGGGAAAAGCTGTTGCAAAAAATCTTTTTAAAGTGTTGAAAAGTAAAGATGTCATATTGAAGACAGACGTGACTCATGTCATTTTCAGTCACATTGTATGGTTGTGAAGGCTGGACACCGAATAAGGGAGACAGGAGAATAACTGATGCTTTTGAATTATAGTCTTGGAGATGAATATTGAATATATCATGGACTACCAAAAGTACCTACAGATCTATCCTAGAAAAGTCCAATCAGAGTGCTCTCTGAAAGCAAGGATGGCTAGATTATCTTACATATTTTGGACATGTTGTCAGGAGGGACCAATCCCTAGAGAAGGACATCATGTTTTGGAGAGTGGTGGGTCAACAACAACAACAACAACAACAACAACAAAAGGAAGACTCTCAACTAGAGAGATTGACACAGTGGCTACAACTATGGGCTGAAGCAGAAAAGAAGATCATGTGACTGGCACAATGTCGTAGAGTGTTTTGTGTTTTGTTCTGTTGTACATAGTGTCACTATGAGTTGCACATGACTGCACAGCACCAAACAACAACAAATTATCCATTAGAGACTAATTGTCCATGTGGTTTTAATATTATTTGAGCATCAGGCAAGGGAGCAGATATTCAGTTTAGTTACAAAAGACTGGGACACTCCAAAGAATGCAGTTTGTTTCATGAGCCACTCTCTACTTCCTATTAATCTATTCATGTTCTTTTGAAGATTGATTTCTTAATGAACAGCTCGTTCTGCTTCTATGTCATCACCATTACTTCTTAATTTTGTATCTGTTTTTACATTTCTATTCCAAGAAAGCTTATGAAATTACCAATGATCTCTTTATCCTTTCTCATGCTTCCTAATATTTGCTTATTCATATGCCAATACTTCATTCCCACCTATATTATATCTTCCATATTCCTAGTTCCTTTGGCTCACAGACATTATTTTCATATTTCTTTGACCAGTCTTTTCTTCATATTTTATAGCTTCCACTTCATCCTTTTGTGTCACTTATCTCTGGGCATGCAGTATTTGGATTTCTGTAATCCTTATGGACACCTTCTACTGTCATTATTATTTTTTAGCTTTTTAAATTTCTCACTATGGGAAATTTCAAACATACACGAAAATAGAATTAATGGTATAAAGAATCTCTGGCTTAAAAAATGATTGCTTCATGACATTTGCTTACAAATATTACACATTCTCTACCTTCTTTTGAAGTTCCTTTCCTTTTGACAAATATATAGAGTTCAGCAACCACAAAAACAAATATTTATAACTGTTCCCTCACTCCCCAAATTCCCTCAAAGAACTAAAAGGTCCTTCCCAACCTCCCAAGCCCTGACAACCACTGACCTATTCTCCACTATAGAATTGCCTTCCTCAGTATACACAAGATCAAAAGATATGGTGAATATTTAAATTAAAAAATATTATTACAGTAAAGATTTGTTACAGGGCTCCTTGGTAAGAATGATGGGATAAGTGTGTTTGAAACTAAGAGTAGTATTTTGAGGAGGATTAATGAAAATGTGTCTTTTAATGTAACTTTTTTAATTTAAACATTCACTTGTATTTCTTGATCATACCTCATAAATGGAAGCATATAATATCTTGTCTTTTGAGATTCATTTCTTTCATCTGGAATAATGCACATGCAACTCATCCATGTTCTTACATAGTTTATTTGTTTTATGCTGAGTAGTATTCTGTTATGTGAATATAACCACAGTTTGGAAAACATTTCAGTTGCTTCCAGCTTTGGGCTATTATGAATAAAGGTGCTTTTTCAAAGTAGTTCTAGATCCTTTGCATTTCCAAATGTATTTTAAAATCAGTTTGTCAATTTCTATTTTTAAACAAGCTAACTGGGATTTTTATTAGGATTTTAATGAATCTATACAGAAACCATTTATCTTAATAGTATTCTAAGATGTTTCTGTATTTATGTAGGGCTTTCATTTCTCTCAAAATATGTTTTGTAGTTTTCAGCATCTTATTAGATTTATCTCTAGGTAAATTTTGGATGTTTATTAGTTCTAGTAGCTTTTTTTGTAGGTTCCATAAAAATTTCTACATACATGGTCATGATGTCCCTAAATAGTTTTACTTTTCTTCTTAATTTAGATGCCTTTTTTCTTTTGTCTTGCACAACTGCACTGGCTAGAATTTCAAGTACAATGCTAAGCAGAAATCATAAGAGTAGCCATCTTTGCTACCTGATCTTAGGCACAAAGTATTCAGTATTTCACCATTAAGTACGAAGTTACCTGTAGATTTTCATAGCTGCTCCTTATTAGTTTGTAGTAGTTCTCTACTTCTCTAATTTGTGAGATTTTTATTAGAAAAAGATGACGGATTTTGTTACATGCTTTTTCTGCATCTACTGAGATGATCATGTAGTTTTGTTGTTGTTTTTAGTTTGTTAATATGATGAACAATTTTCAAATGTTAAATTAGCCTTTTATGCTTGGGATACACACTTGGCCATTAGGTACTGTCCTCTGTGTGAGTTGTGTGAGCATGTGTGTATAATTGGATTTGATATACTAAAATTTTGTTTGTAATTTTAGCATATTCATGATTGACATTAGTCTGTAGTTTTCTTTGCTTGCAATTTTTTTTTCTGGTTTTGTTACCTTCTAGCCTAAAAGAATGAGCTAAGATTTCCTCCTAATTGGTTTTCTGGAGAAGTTTATATAGAATTGATAAGTTTCTTCCTTATTTTTATATACTTCCTAATTTTCCTTTCATTTTCTTCTTTGATCAATAGGTTACTGAAAAGCATATCACTGAAATTCAAAATATTTGGAAGACTTCTCTGAGATCTGTTGTTGGTTTCTACTTTGATTCTACTATAACCACAGTACTTACTGTATACAATTCAAATATTTAAGTTTACTGATACTTGTTTTCTGGCTTAAAATATAGTCTGTCTTAGAAAATGTTCTGTGTGTACTTGAAACAGTGTAGGCTGGAGGTTATGGAACTAGTGTTCTAAGGTCAAGTAGGTCAAACTGGTTGATAGCATTACTCAAATCTTTTATATTCTTACTGATTTTCTGTTCAGTGGTTTTATGAACTAAAAGAAGGAATTTAAATCTTCCACTAAAATTATAGCCAAGTCTGGTTGGGAGCTTGCTATGTAGCCCAAGTTGGTCTTGAACTTGTGGCAATCCTCCTGTGTCAGCCTCTGGAGTGCTAGGATCAAAGGGAAGTGCCACATGCCCACTTATTTGCTTTAAGTATTCTGAAACCATGCTGTTAGGTGCAGAAGGACTTAAGATTGTATATCCTTAAGATTAAATGGCCCTTTTATAATTATGAAGTGATCTTCTTCATCTGTGGTAAC
Source organism: Pedetes capensis (assembly GCA_007922755.1). Lineage (NCBI taxonomy): Eukaryota > Metazoa > Chordata > Mammalia > Rodentia > Pedetidae > Pedetes > Pedetes capensis. The sequence continues at coordinate 45,277 of VMDO01005081.1, forward strand.
ATTCTTTGTTTTGAAATATGCTTTGTCTAATATTATTATGGGATGGGGTTTAGCTCAGTTGGTAGAGTGCTTGCTCTGTGTGGTTTGAAGACCTGGGTTCAATCCCCAGCACCGAAAAAATGGGAGAAGGACCTGGCAGCACACTCCCCAAAAAATCAGCCATCAAAAACCCTATCAATAGCAGAGAAACACTGACATAGTGCCGGACATGGCATAGTGTCAGGGATGTTTTGTTCTGTTGTATACAGGGTTGCTATGAGCCAGACCCGACTTGACAGCACCTAACAACAACAACAACAACAACAACAACAACAACAACAACAACAACATTATTATATCCCCTCCACTTTTCTTTTGATTCGTTTTTAATATGGTCTACCTTTCTGCATTTCATTACTTTTAACGAGCTCATGTCTTCATAGTTAAAAAGTATGCTTTACATTTAAGTAGGTGGAGTTTTGTTTTTATACAATGTAAAATAACTGCCTTTTAAAATTTTTTTTATTTGTGGTACTGGGGGTTGAACCCAGGGCCTCGCATGTCTTACAAGTGCTGGGCCACTGAACTGCACACCCAGCCCATTTTTTAATTTTTTTTACTTTTTTGAGACAGGGTCTTGCTAAATTACATAGACTACCTCTGGTCTCAAAATTGCAATCCTCCTGCCTCTGCCTCCCCAGCCACTGGGATTATAGGTGTGCACCACTGCACCCGGCTATAATAACTGCCTTTTTAATGAAGGTATTTAGACCTTTCACATTTAATGTGATATGGCTAAACTTAAACCTGTAATCATATTTATTTTCTATTTGCCTCTTTTCTGTTCCCCTTTTTCTTAATTCTTGCTTTTTTTTTTTTTTGGAATATATTTGTACTATTCTATTTTATATCCTACATTGACCTATTAGCTAAAACTCTTCTTGTTATTGTAGCGTTTATTTAGGCTTTATAGGATACATGTTTAACATATCACAATCTACTTTTAGGAGATATATCATTTCACATATGTTGTTGTTGTTTTTGTTGTTGGTAGGTGCCATCCAACTCATAGCAACCCTGAGTACAACAGAATGAAACACTCCCCAACACTGTGCCTTGCCCAGCACTGTGTCAGTGCTCCTCTATGAATTCTTACAGCTTACTGAAGAACTTTTTTTTGAAACTGGTAATTTTTAATGTACAAATTAATGGGTCTCATTATGATGATTTCATACATGCATTTCATTGTACATTGCTCACATTAACTCTCCCTGGCCCTCGCATGACTCTCCTCCTCCATCCCCTCATTCCCCACCAACAGTGTCCTTTGTACTTGCATGTTTTTCCCTAGTATATCTGTATGTATCTACATCTACATCTTTATATCTATCTATCCATCCATCCATCCTGATTTTGCCATAAGGGCAAAATACATAGTATTTCCTTCCTTCTATTACCCTTTCTTCTTGCCCCCTCCTCCTTTTCTTTAGTCCATTATCTCTTCATACTTAGGTCTTGTGTGCTTTTGTGAACTATATGTTTAAATAATGAACATATATTAAAGGCTAACATCCATATGTGAGAGAAAATGTGATGTTTATCTTTTTGAGTCTGGCATTACTTGGCTTAAAATGGTGATCTCTAGTTCCGTCCATTTTCCAGTGAATGTCATGATTTTGTCCTTCTTTATGGCTGAAAATTCCATGGTGTATATATACCACAACTTCCTCATCCACTCATCTGTTTATAGACACTTATGTTGATTCCATTTCTTGGCTATTGTGAATAATGCCTCAATCAACATGGCATATTGACTTATATTCTTTCTGATATATAACCAGGACTAGAACAGCTGGGTCATATGGTAGTTCTATTTTTAGTTTTTTGAGGTAACTCCATACTGATTTCCATAGTGGCTGCACTAACCTGCATTCCCACCAGCAGTGTATGAGTTCCTTTCTCCCCACAGCTTCACCAGCATTTACTGTTGTTTGTTTTGTCGGCAGTAGCCATTCTAATGGAGTGAGGTGGTACCTCAGTGTAGTTTTGACTTGCATTTCATTGATGGCTAAAAATGCTGAACATTTTTTCATGTGACTGTTGGCCACTTGTATTTGAGACATCTCTGTTCAATTTTTCTGCACATTGTTTGATTGGATATTTTGCTTTTTTGTGTGTTTAACTTTTTGAGTTATTTATACATTCTTGATGTTAATCTCCTGTCTAATGTATAGCTGGCAAAGATTTTCTTCCATTCTATACATTGTCTCTTTACTCTGATAAATGTGCCCTTTGCTGTGCAAAAGCTTTTTAATTTCATGAAATCTCATTTGTCAATTCTTACTACTGTTTCTGTGTTTTGATGGTCCTATTTAGAAAGTTCTTGCCTATACCTATGTCTTAAAGTGTTTTTCCTGTTTTCCTCTAGCAGTTGCAAAGTTTCAGGTTTTACATTAATGTCTTTGATCAGTTTTGAACTGAATTTTGCACTAGGTGAGAGAGAGGGATCAAATTTCAGTCTTCTGGATGAGAATATGCAGTTCTCCCAGCACCATTTGTTGAAAAGGGTGTCTTTTCTCCAACTTATATTTTTGGCACCTTTGTCAAATATCAGGTGGCTGTAGATGCATAGGTTTATTTCTGGATCCTCTATTCTGTTCCATTGGTCTACATGTCTGTCTTTGTGCCAGTACCATGCAGTTTTTGTTACTATGGCTCTGTAGTATAATTTGAAATCAAGAATAGTGATGCCTTCTCCACTGTTCATTCTCTCAGGATTGCTTTAGCAATTTGGGGTCTTTTGTGCTTCCATATGAATTTTAGGATTGTTTCTTCTATTTCTGTGAAGAGAGTCATTGGGATTTTGATAAGACTGCATTAAATCTGTAGACTGCTTTTGGCAATATAGCCATTTTTACAATATTAATTCTTCCAATCCATGAGCATGGGAGATCTTTCCACATTTTGGTGTCTCCTTCAATCTCTTTCTTTAGTGTTTTAAAGTTTTCACCATAAAAGTATTTCATATTTCACCTCCTTGGTTGGTTTACTCCCAGGTATTTTATTTGTCTTGAAGCAAGTTTGAAAGGGATTGTTTTCCTTCTCCAACTGGTTGTTATTAGTATAAAGAAAAGCTAGTAATTTTGGTATGTTAATTTTGTATCCTGCTACTTTGCCAAAAGTGTTTATCAACTGTAAGAGTTTTCTGGTGGAGTGTTTGGGCCTTGTAAGTATAGGATCATATCATCTGCAAATATGGATAATTTGACTTCTTCCTTTCTCATTTGGATCCTCTTACTTCTTTCCCTTATTGCTGTAGCTAATAGTTTAATTACTACACTGAATAGAAATGGATACAGTGATTTTAGAGGAAATGCTTTCAGTCTTTCCCCATTTAGTAAGTTCCTGATTTTAGAGGTAATGCTTTTAGTCTTTCCCCCATTTATTTAGTATGATGTTGGCTATAAGTTTTTCATATATTGCCTTCATTATGTTGAGGTATGTTCCTTCCATTCCTAGTTTCTTATTATGTCCATTTGACCTATTGTGGTGTTTAACGCTGATGTTTCTTTTTTTGGTTCTTTGGATGTTCTATCTAATGATGACAGTGGGATACTGAAGTCACCCACTATTATTGTATGTGGACCTATGTCTCCTTTTAAGTCCAGTAATATTTTTTATTGAAGTTGGGTGCACCAATGTTCAGTGCCTATATATTTACAATTGTTACACCTTCTTTGTCAACTGTTCCCTTTATTAATATGTAGTGACCGTCTCTGTGTCTTTGGATTAGTTTTAACTTGAAGTATACTTTTTCTCACATAAGGATGACTACTATTCTTTTTTTGGCTTCCAGTTGCTTGGTATATCAATTTCCATCCTCTCACTTTCAGTCCTGGGCATCCTTGCCAGTGAGATATGTTTTTTGCAGACAACAAATTGCTGGATCTTGTTTTTAATCCACTCAACTAATCCTTGTCTTTTAATCAGAGTTAAGACCATTTATATTTAGGGTTATTATTGAGAAAGGTTTGATGGTTGTTGTGTTGGGTATTTTCCTGGTTGGTTCATAAACTATTTGTTCTTTCCTTTCTCCCTTATTTATATTCTGGATTTGCTGGGTTTTTGAGTTAGACATGACTGATTCTTTCCTAGTTTTCTTTAGTTGGTCTGTTCTTCCCATGAAATTTATTTTTTTCCTGTGCTGCCATAGTGAAGATTGTCTTTTCTCTTCCTGTGTGTGTAGGATTCCTTTAAGTATCTTCTGCAGTGCTGGCTTCATGCTCACTAGTTGCTTTAGAGTATGCTTGTCTTGTGACATCTTTATTTCTCCATCAATTTTAAATGATAACATTGCTGGATATAAAAAGCTTGGTTGGCAATTACTTATTTTCAGGGCTTGAAGTATATATTTCCAGCCTATCCTAGAATTCAGGGTTTGTGCTGAGAGATCTATTGTAATTCTGATGGGCTTACCCGTGTAAGTGAGTTGGTGTCTTTCTCTTGCACCTTTTAGTATTGCTTCTTTCTTATATAATCTTGTCATTTTAATTAGTACATGTTATGGGGAGGTTCTTTTTCTGGTCATGTTTGTTTGGTGTTCTAAATGTGTCTTGTAGGTGGATGTCCATTTCTTTCTCCAGATTTGCAAAATTTTCTGCTATAATTTCACTGAATAAGTTTTCTATGTCTTTAGTTTTTATCTTAGCTCCTTCCACCCCATGGATTGTTAGGTTTGGTCTCTTGATTATGTTCCAATGTTCTTGAGAGCTGTGGTCATGTTCTTTTAATTTTTTTTCTTTGTTGCTATCTAAATGCAGTATTTCCTCAACCTTATCTTCTACCCCTGATATTCTGTCTTCTGCTTCATCTAGTTCACTGGTGATAATTTCCACTCTGTTTTTTGTTTGGTTTATTGAGTACTTCATTTCCAACATTTGTTTGTTTGTTTCAAAATCTCAATTTCCTTGCTGAATTTCTCATCCATTTTGCTGACTTTGTCTGTTACATTGTTGACTTTCTAACCCAGGTTCTCTATTGATTTCCTTACTTCATTCATTTGCTTGTTTGTGTCTTCTTTGAAGTCACTGATCAATTTTACAAGTAACTTTTAAATTCTTTGTCTGACATCTCCACTGTTTCAGTATCTTTGTATGCAGTAGATAAAGAACCACTGTCTCTTGGAGGAGATGCACTGCCTTTTTTCATGTTTCTCATGTTTCTGATTTGTGGCTGATTTGTTCATCTGTAGTGGTGGATATCACTTCTTACTGTATTTGGGAATCTTTTTAGTGAGTGATTTTCCCTTGAGATCACATTCTCCAGTGCTAGTCCCAGAAAAGAAGACAAACCACTATAATGGGTCAATATCTGACCAAATCAGATATAGAAACACACTAAAATCACTTAATGCCAACTGCTGTACTACTAATGCCTACAGAACAGAGAATGCCAGTAATAACATTAAGTAATCTATGAGGTTACAAAATACTTAGGGTGAAAGTATAAATAGTATTTCCTGAAGAAGAGGGAGTAAAGGGAGACAAGTGGATGCCTCAAGAATGAAATAAAAGAAAGGAAAAAGATGATCTAGAAAGGAAATGAATGTTAGGAAGAGGGAGGGAAAGGAGCCAAAGGTAAAAAGAAATGATTACTCAATAAAGAAAAAGATATATAAACAGAGTTAAGTAAACACAAGCAGAGCAGTAAGAAGTAATAAGCCTAAAATATTTAAAGTAAAGTATAGTAAATAAAAAGTCAGTTGAGGATGAAGTCTCCTTATCTGACCATGGCTCAGATTTCGCAGTCTCTTTAGCTCCCCTCAGTAGATGGAATTGTCTCCTCTTCCATGGGGGTGGGGCTTGCTCCTGAGTAACTTTCCCAAGCCTCTTGCTGCCTGAACCTCTCAGCATGTCAGTAGTTTATCTCCCCCAAACTGCAACTGCCTGCTGTAAGTGTGTAGCATGCTGGGGCCGTGAAAGATCACCCAGGCTTTCCACAGGTGGTAATTCTTTGTTTTTAGACCCCCCTAAGTAGTTCATGTGGCATCCAATCCCGTCAGATCTTGGAAGATAAGCAGGGTCGGGCCTGGTTAGTACTTGGATGGAAGACCACCTAGGAACACCAGATACTGTAGGCTTGGGAGAAGGACCGGGCAACCCCCTCGCAAAAAATCAATCTGCCATTGAAAACCCTATGAATAGCAGAGAAGCACTGACAATAATGTTTCACCTGTTGTACATAGGGTTGCTATGAGTTGGTATCCAACTCGACGGCACCTAACAACAACAACTAGGTAGCTCAGTCTTACACATAGGTTCCCCCTCAAGATGGCACCGGGTAAAAGCCTTCTGAGACATGGAGCATGGGAAAGACAGTCACTTTTCTAATGCTGAACCCCTCAATTGAGGAGAGCCATTGTCTCAGCAAGTCCCTGGAAGGGTTCAAGGGCTTCAAGGACTGTAGGCTTATCTTGTAGGACTACCAGTCTGAAGGCCAAACCTGTCTGGCTTACCTCTTTGGATGAGGGTTTCCTTCCCCCTCTCCTACTGGAAGCTATGCCTGCAGCCATAGCCCTGTGGCATCCGATTCCATCAGATCTTGGAAGCTAAGTAGGATTGGGCCTGGTTAGTACTTGGGTGGGAGACCATCTGGGAATAACAGGTGCTGTAGGCTTGGGAGAAGGGCCTGACAACCCCCTCCCAAAAGTCAATCTGCCATTGAAAACCCTATGAACAGCAGAGAAGCACTGACAGTAGTGTTTCACCTGATGTACACAGGGTCGCTATGAGTTGGATACAGACTTAGGGCACCTAACAACAACTGGAAGCTACATCTGGACATGCATCCTGATCAGTTGTTCTCATTGTTTAGCTCCATTCTGCTACCTGAGACCATCCAATAGTCTCCTTTGTGGCGTCTGTGCTTCTCCTGATCTCCTTTCTATGGAAAAGACTACATTCCTTTTGATTCTAACTCCTTTGTTTTACCATGTCATGCAGAGGCTGCTGTTAATCCACCATCTTAAACCCAAAGCCCCTCTGAAGAACTCTTTAACTGGCTTTTGTTTTGGACTTTTTTTGGATATAGAATTCTAGGTTTACCGTTAATATTTTCTTTTCAGTACTTTATTTTTAAAACAGGGTCTCATTGCATACCCCAGGCTACCCTGGAACCTGTGATCCTTCTGCCTCAGTCTCCTGAGAAAAGGGATTACAGATATAGCAGACCACGCCTGGCTCTTATTAGTACTTGAAGTTATTGATTCAGTGTTTCGTCCTTTGCACTGTTTTCCACAAGAAATCTGTTGTCTTAATCTTTGTTCTTTGGCACACAGTATCTCTCCCCCCCATTTAAAGAGTTATCATTGGTTTTGAGCAATATGATTATAATGCACATTGGTATATCTTTTGTATTTCTTGTATTTAGGGTTGACTGAACTTTTTGAATCTGTGGTTTTATAATTTTCATGAAGCTTGGAAATTTTTTGGTCCTTATTTCTCCCAATATTTTTCTTGTCCCACATTCTTTTCTCCACTGGGATTTCAATCAAATGTATATTATGCCACTTGAAGTTCTCCCAAAATCCACTGATTCATTTTTATGTCTTTTCTTATTGTGTTTTACTTTGGATAATTCTTATTACTATGTCTTTAAGTTTACTAGGCATGTTTAATATCTAATCTACTATTAGTCCTTTGCTGTTGTTATTGGGTGCCATCATGTCAGATCTAACTCATAGTGACCCTGTACACCACAGAACAAAACAATACCCAATACTGTGGAATGGACACAATCTTTTTATGTTTGAGCCCAATGCTATAGCCACTCTGTTTTTTTCTCATTTTGAGTCATGCCACATTAGCAAAAGGAGGTCCCAGGGGCTTTATTCCATTCCTGTCATTAAGGTTGACTCTATTTTGAGATGGCAACTCTTCCCCAGTTGTTTCTTGAATGCCTTCCACCCAGGGGTCGGGGGACTCATTTTGCAGCACTATATTTGACAGTGCTTCTCTGCTATTCAATAAGGTTTTCAATGGCTAATTCTTTTGGGAGTGGGCTGCCAGGTCCTTCTCCTTAGTCTGTCTTTAGTCTGGAAACTCAGATAAAATCTGTACGCCATGGGTGGCCCTGCTGGTATCTGAAATACTGGTAGCCTTGCTTTTAGCATCACAGCAACATACGAGTCCCCACAGCATGACAAGCTGACAGACACATCCTAATAGGTGTATTTTTCATCTTATACATTATTGTTGCCTGCAGCTGTAGCCCTGGCATCTGATCCCGTCAGATCTCGGAAGCTAAGCAGGGTTGGGCCTGGTTGGTATCTGGATGGGAGACGGCCTAGGAACAACAGAAGCTGTAGGCTTGGGAGAAGGACCTGGCAACCCCCTCCCAAAAAATCAATCTGCCATTGAAAACCCTATGAACGGCAGAGAGGCACTGACAATAGTGTTTCCCCTGCTGTACAGAGGGTCGCTATGAGTTGGATACTGACTCCACGGCACCTAACAACAACAACAACAACATTATTGTTTTCATCTCTGAAAATTTGTGCACTTTTAATGACTTTGTTAATTCTAACATCTGTGTCATTTCTTTCTTTCTTTCTTTTTTTTTTTGTGGTACTGGGATTTGAACCCAGGGCCTCATGCGTGCATGCTTTGTAAGTGCTGGACTACTGAGCTGCACCCCTAGCCCATTTTTTTACATTTTTGAGATAGGGTCTCGCTAAGTTATGCAGAGTGCCTCTCGTCTCAAACTTGCAATCCTCTTGCCTCCATCTCCCAAGCTGCTGGGATTACAGGCATGCGCCACTGTGCCTGGCTACATCTGTGTCATTTTTGAGGTGGTTTAAATTTTGTTTTCTCCTTATAAGCTTTATTTCTCTATGTTTCAGGCTTGAAATATAGATCAAATCTATTATAAAATTTTAAAGAAGTAAATGTAAAATCCCACAGTTCATTTTTAAATAGTATTAATAAAGAAGGGATGAATATGATTTAAAAGCTGCATGTCACTTTCTTTTTTGTTCTAATTACTACCTTATGCTGAACAGAGGGAACAATGTGATACAAATACCAAAAAGTTAGTTGTCTTATTTATGCTATTAGGAAAAATAAACCAGCACAAACATGATAGTTATCTTTCTCTAACATGGCACAAAGGGCTGGGATTTAGCTCAGTTGGTAGAGCGCCACTCTGCAGTCTCTGAGGTCCCAAGTTCAATTCCCAGCACAGCAAAAATGGGAGAAGGACGTGGCAACCCACTCTCAAGGCAATCCTGAAACAATCTGCCATTGAAAACCCTACAAGGGTCGCTATGAGTTGGACACGACTCGACGGCACCTAAATGACAACAACATGGTACAGTCAAATCACAAGTAGGACACTGTAGTTGTAAGATGCTCTAAGAGAGAAATTAGCTAACTAAAGAAAGAGTTGATCACATAAAATATAATCAAAGAAGTTTAGGAATCTTATCCCTAGAGATTGAAAAAGTAACATCAGCTGGGCTCGATGGCGCACGCCTGTAATCTCAGCAGCTTGGAGTCGAGGCAGGAGGATTGCAAGTTCGAGACCAGAAGCAGTCTGCGAAACTTAGTGAGACCCTGTCTCAAAAAGCAAAAAATGGGCTGGGGGTGCAGCTCAGTGGCCTAGCATTTGCAGAGCATGCAGGTGCGAGGCCCTGGGTCCAACCCTCAGTACCACCAAAAAAAAAAAAAAAAAAAAGAAAAAAAGAAAAAAAGAAAAAAAGAAAAAGTAACATCAATATGATCATGAACTTCAAGTATATACTTCAAAGAAGACATATTGCCTTATTTACTTTTTTCTTCCTGGAGAGAAACAATAATCATAGGTGGATACTAGTAAGGCAATTTTGGTGTATGTTAGAAAATTCTGCATTTATTAGATGTTTGAAAATGGAATAGGTCTTATGTAGTCATGCCTAGCTATGTATAAAATGTCATAATAAAAATGAATAGTTAAAAAAATTGGATAAGATAATGTATAGAAAATGCGTATTACATAGCAGGCATGTAAGGAAAAGAAATAGAAAAGAGTAGGCAGAATGTTGTATGAGTGTTAATATTACTTTTTCTATTTGATACACATTACTGATTGTCTATTATATCTCAGACTTTAAAAATCTCTTGTAACCTATCTCTCTGCTTCCTGACTGCCATGGGGTGAGCTGCTTTGCTTCATCACATGTTCACTACCCATCATGATGTTTTGCTTCATCAGCCTTAAAGCAATGAAGCCAGCTGATCATGGACTGAAACCGTGAAACCATCAAATTTTCTTCCTTAAAACCAAAACAAACAAAACAAACTCTCTTAATACTGAGATTATGACATGGAAGAACATGAGAAGTGGCAAGTACACCAATATAAGAATTGCAAACCCAGTGTTTTAATTCAGATCCCCTCCACACACATATACTCACTCACCCACCTTTAAAAGGAGTCATTTGGAAAATTTCTAACCTTCAATATTCATTTTATCTTTACATAAGAGAAAACAGGAGGGTAGGTGGGTGAGAGGTTAGATAAAGAATCTTTAAAATGCCTTTCAGAATGAAAATTTTAGATGTTATGTGACAAGTAATGTTCTACCATTAATCTTCTTAAAAATTATCTATGGCTTTATTGAAGTGTAACTGATAAACCAAAAAGTTGCAAATATTTAGTATATACAACTTATGAGTTTGGACAAATGTATATACCATGATACCATCACCATGCTCAAGGCAATAAACATATTTATTATCTCCAAAAGTACCCTTGTGTCATTTGCTATTCCTCCCTCCCTTCCTTCCTATTTTCCTTCTTTCCTTCCATCCTTCTTTCCATCCTTCCTTCCTCCCCCCATCTGTCCCTTCCCATCCCTTGCTTCCCTTCCCTGTCTTCTTTCTTTTCCTTTTCTTTTTTCTCTGCTTGCTTGCTTCTTTCTCTTTTCTTTCTTTCTCTTTTCTTTCTTTTCCTTCCTTCCTTCCTTTCTTTCTTCCTTTCTTTCCTTTCCTTTCTCTTTCTTTCTTTTCTTTCTTTCTCTCTATCTTCCTTCCTTCCTTCCTGCCTCTGTCTTTCTTTCTTCCCCCTTCTTTCTTTCTTATAGAATATGAGATCTAGTCTCTTAAATTTGTAAATGTGCAATACCATATTAACTATAGGTACTATGTTGTACAGCAGATATCTAGAACTTATTCATCTTGTGTAATTATAACTTCATATCTGTTGAACAAGAACTCCCTATCTTTCTCCTCCGCATTTCTTGGAAGCCACTATTCTACTTTTTATATATCTGATTATTTCAGATATATAATAAAAATAGAATAATATGGCATATGCCATTTTTCTTTAGACAGACTCTTGCCTAGTGATTCTTTTGCCTTAGCCTCTTGAGTGCTGGGATTACAGGCATGTGCCACTATGCCAAGCTTATATTTACCCTTCTTTGACTGACTTGCTTCACTTTGTGCAATGTCATTCATGTGTAACTATATTTATGATAAGATTTTCTTCTTCTTTAAGGCCCAATAATATTCCCTTGGATGTATATGGCACATTTTATTTATCTATTCATCTGCCAAGGACCTTTTTTTCCTATCTTGGCTATCATGACTAATGCAGTAGTTCCAACTATGTATGTCTAAAGATAAAAAATAAAAAATGGGCTGAGCGTGCAGCCCAGTGGTAGAACACTTGCAAAGTATGTGTAAGGTCTGGGTTCAACCTCCAAGTCACCCTCCCCAAATGTGACTATAAAACAACAAAAAGGCAAGTAAATCAGAAGGAAGAGAAGTAGAGTATAGCAAAATCCTCATTTAGTCATGCTTTAAAACAAGCAGTTCTAATGTATTCTTTCTGTACCTGGAGGTTCAGTCTCTAGACTAAATCTTCAAAACATCCTAGTTTTCAATGAAACTTGGTTGTATAGTTCTAAGACCATTCCTTTTCTTCTCTACTCTCTGTTATATCCTCATGATAAACTTCTTCACTAAGACTGCCTATTCTCCTACCTATGTTCATTACATTCTGAAGTCCTAACAGATAATAATGACTGAAGGAGTACTATAACACACTCCCAACTTTAGACATGTATAATTTAGAATCTTACTTGACCACTCTTTATCCTGTTTTGAAAGGTACTTTTTAATCCCTACTATTACAAAATAATGGCTGGGATTTAGCTCAGTGGGTAGAGCGCTGTGCTGCAGTCTCTGAGGCCCCGAGTTCAATTCCCAGCACCGCAAAAATGGGAGAAGGGCCTGGCAATCCACTCCCAAGGCAATCCCGAAACAGCCAGCCATTGAAAACCCTATGAGGGTCGCTATGAGTCGGATACCAACTCGATGGCACCTAACAACAACAACAACATTACAAAATAACTTTTGCCAAGGATCCCTAAAGTCATTATGAGTAATTTTAAATTTCCTGGAGAGAGTTAAATTTTAAATGTAGAAATCACAAACTGTTAATGGTAATTGTTGGGGCAACGAACAGAATAGTATTGAAATTACTACTTCAAGAAATAAGCAGTCAGGATTCTAATTTTCATAGTAACTCTTATTATATAGCATTTAAGAAATCTAGACCCAAGGGATTGAAACCTAATATTAAAATTAGAGAAAAAAATCTGCCTGAAGATAGTACCAGGTGATTTCTTGAGATATTTTCTACCTCTAGAGATAAAGATTGTCTCACTGCATAAACCTCATTCTACACTAATCCCACTCTTCTTTGCCTCCTATGATAAGTGGCATGGACTAAGTACATACTCCTCAATGTTGGGAGTAAGAAATAAACAAGTCTCATAACCTCACCACAACTAGGACATACTCTGATTTCATAAAATACTGATCATCAAATCTTTAAAGGTAAGTAAAAACTATACACAGTTGTAGGATTTAAATGTTATTATTAATCATGTGTTCTGTAAAGTTTTTCTTTTTAATTTGTGTAAAGATTGTTTTTTAATTTTAAATAATACTTATTGCATCACTGTAAAATTGTATTGTGGAACAAGAGAATGTTAAAAAGCACTTTCTTCCTTTGTATATTTGTTCACTTTTATCCCCTGCAGTGTTTCCTGCTCATTAGGTAGTAATACTACTATAAGTAGTGCTATTTCCTTATTGCTATTTTTATTCCATTTTAAACAATTTCTCTTAAATAAATCTCCTTATATTTATTTTAGATGATTACCAGATATATAATATTAAAATGACTTAGAAAAATTATCTTTTATCACTACCATGAGAAGCATTTCTCTGGTACATTTCAGTTCAAGCATAAGAGTAAATGGCAAGATGTCTCCATAATGTCATGCTTTTTCCAATTATTTAAGAACATACCTCTGCTTCCATGTGATAAGCATTTTCCACTCTTCTAAAATCCTTTGTCACTATTACATTTTCTGCCTAAAACAGGAAGTATAAGAGTATGATTACTAAATGTACTCTAACACATAATTTAGAAACCCTAATTTAGAAGACACCAAAGTATGAAAAAGACTTGCTTTGTCTGATGTATCAAAAATTCCTTAAAACTTCCATAAAATAAATTCAGAAATTTTTGCTTAAAAACTGATAATTGTCATTCCATTTATAATCATTTAATTAGCTTGTAAAGGAAGTATGAATTTAGGGTGGTATATTCATGAGATACTGTTTGTACACACAGCATATTTAATGTTAATAGAATGCTAGAGTTTTAAAAAATATAAGTAATTTAATACAAGTTTATTAAATATCTATTATGTGTACCTTTGGGCAAGTTACTCAATATTTTTTGAGTCTTAGTTTCTACATTTATAAAATGAAATTGATATGTATACCATATGAAACTGTTATGAAAATTTAATGAAAAGTTGTATATAAAGTACTTGACACAGAAAGACACTCAGCAAAAGTAGATGCTAAACTACATATATTATGAAATAAATATTTCTGAAACACTGTACTAGAGCAACCAGTTTATTTATAGGAAAATAGTATTAATACCTTCTGATTCTCTGGGTAAATATAGAACATAATTCTGATGAAAAAGTTAAATTTCTTATTTAAAAAAACTTTTAAATTCAGTGAAATTAACTCTTCAGCTACTCTTTTGGGACAAGCAAAACATTTTATAATATTTTTTGCATCTTTCAAGATATATGCTAAATAAACACATAGTGATTATTACACCAAATAATTAAATTGTATATTATTTTGTAGGCAATGTGGCTGTATCTAAAATGTAAGATTAAAACTAATTATAAGTAATTTATCTTATTGAAAAAAATTATAAAAAGCTTTGAGTATTTGAACTCAAGTTCCAATTATAGCACTGATGTCTTTCACTCTCATGAAAATATTAATACATTTTTTATTATAAAAGTAATACCTATTCACTGCAGGGGGCTGGAGTTTAGCTCAACTGTAGAGTGCTGCTCTGCATTCTCAAAATTTTACTAAAGATCATTCAAAAGCGACTGCAGCAGTATGTAGACAGGGAAGTGTCGGAAAATCAAGCTGGATTCTGAGGAGGGTGGGGAACCAGGGACATCATTGCTGATGTCAGATGGATATGAGCCAAAAGCAGAGAATAATAGAGAAGTGTCTACCTATGTTTTATTGACTATGCAAAGGCATTTGACTGTGTGGATCATGAAAAATTATAGATAACATTGTCAAGAATGGGAATATCAGAGCATCTAATTGTACTCACGAGGAATATGTACATGGATGAGGAGGTAGTCATTCAAACAGAACAAGGAAACATTGCTTGGTTTAAAGTTGAGAGAGATGTGCATCAGAGCTATATCCTATCACCCTATCTCTTCAATTTCTATGCTGAGCAAGTAATTTGAGAAGCTGGATTTTATGAAGAAGAACGCACCATAAGGATTGGAGGAAGACTCATTAACAACCTGTGTTATGCAGATGACACAACTCTGCTTGCTGAAAGTGAAGAGGATTTGAAACATTTACTGATGAAGATCAAAGAACCTAGATAGCCTTCGTATGGTTTGTAACTCAACATCAACAAAACAAAAATCCTTACAGCTGGGTCAGTGTGTAACTTCATGATAAATGGAGAAAAGGTTGAGGTTGTCCAAGATTTTGCTTTATTTGGTTCTACAACGAATAATCATGGAAGCAGGAGAAAATAAATCAAAAGATGCACTGCATTGAGAAAGCTGTGGCAAAAGATCTTTTTAAAGTATTGAAGAGTAAAGATATCACATTGAAGATGAAGGTTGGCCTGACTCATGCCATGATATTCTCAGTTGCATCATATGGTTGTGAAAACTGGACACTGAACAAGGGAACAGAAGAAGAATTGATGCTTTTGAATTATGGTGCTGAAAACAAATACTGAATATATGTTGGGCTGTCAAAAGAACGAACAGATCTATTCTAGAAGTGCAACCAGAGTGCTCTTTGGAAGCAAGGATGGCTAAACTGCATCTTATGTATTTTGGACATGCAGTCAAGAGGGACCAATCCCTGAAGAAGAACATCATGTTTGGGAGAGTAGCTGGCCAACAACAACAACAAAAGGAATACCCTGAACCACATGGATTGACACAGTGTCTGCAACAATAGGCTTAAACATAAATAAGATCATGTGCCTGGCACAGAATCGGGGAGTGTTTCAGTCTGCTGCACATAGGGTTGCTATGAGTCGGACCCTACTGAACAGCACCTAATAATTCACTGCAGAAAATTAGAATACAGGAAAGTATGAAATTGTCCTGACACTGTCCCATGCCCGACAGTGTGCCATGCCTGGCACTGTATCAGTGATTCTCTGCTATTCATAGGGTCTTCAATGGCTGACTGTTTGGCAGTGGGCTGCTAGGTCCTTCTCATGTTTTTGTGGTGCTGGCAATAGAGCCCAGGGCCTCAGAGTGTGCACAGCAAGCAATCTACCAACTGAGCTAATCTCTAGCTAAAGTGTGAAACAGTACTGCATATATGGCTTACAATCAGCTTTTTTCACTTAACGTCTGGCTTTTCTGTCATTAAATATTCTTCGATGACATGTAATTTTTCTTCCATTTTTGGATGTCCCTTTCATTTTTTTCCCTACTTCATATAATAAATAAGACTTCATGTAACATATAGGACTTTTGACTAAAAAACTGCTATAGAAATAATTTTAGGAAAGGTAGCTTGAAAGAAAGGGATCTTTTATTATTTTGTTTTTAATAGTGTTTTAAAACTATAAATAATACATGTTAATTAATGAAAATCTAACAGTAGCGAGAACAAAGAAGTAATAATGTCTCTGAACTCTATTACTATTAACATTATAGTGAACATCTTAATAAACAATCTATCAATGTATATAT
>VMDO01005081.1:61699-116301 GCA_007922755.1 Pedetes capensis
AAGCCATCATTGGTCTATTACTACTAACTAAATTCTAACCTTTATTTGGATTTCATCAGTTTTTAATCTAATGACCTTTTCACCATTCCAGGATCAAATCCATAACGCCGCATTGTGTTAAAAATTCACATTTCCTCTGTCCCTTTTCGGTTGTGACAGTTTCTTAATCTTTCCTTGCTTTTCATGACCTTGAAAGTTTTGGTCATGTATTTTGCAGAATGTCCCCTAATTTGGGGTTGTCTGATGTTTTCTCATAATTAGACTGAAGTTACATTTCAGGAAAGAATATCACTAAGGTAAAGTGCTTTGTTCATCTCAACATTATCAGGGAGTACATGACATCCATGTGACATCACTCATGATATTAACTTTGGTCACTTGTTTAAGATAGTATCTGCTGGTGCCTTTTCTGTAAAATTATTATTTTTCCCTTTTCATACTTTACTCACTCAAGAATTACAACTTTATTTTTTTCTCAGATCATTCTAGGTCCTTGGAATTTGAGGTTGGCTCCCTATGTCCCTTTGACCTATTTCCAGCCTTTATTTTTTTAAGCATTTCTTTTACACTTTTTGGTTCAATGAGTCTGGTAGTTTCCCTGCCTCAGGCCCAAAACTGGTTGTTTCTTCAAGATCCTTAGTGCTTTTGGGATAGGTATTTAGAGCCAAGATCTAGATGATGAGATTTCTCAATGCTATCTGAGTGACATTCCTTCTTGCCCCTCTCAGTGGAAAAGCTAGGTAATATATACTAATTCATACACACACACACACACACACACACACACACACACACACACACGGAAGCTAACCATGACTTCCTGATGTTTCCAACTCTAAGTTCGAATCATGGAGTTCATTCTAACGTCTTTTTGTATGTATTACCTCTTCAACAGTGAGAAATGTGGCTCCCACCATCCACTATCCCCTTACTTATTTGCTCAACACCAGTATATATGTCCACCAGTATATATGTCAGTTTGTCATGCTGTGGGGACATACATGTTGCTGTGATGGTGGAAGCTATGCCACCAGTATTTCAGATAGCAGCAGAGCCATCCATGGTGGACAGGTTTCAGCTTAGCTTCCAGAGTAAGACAGACTAGGGATAATGACCCAGCAGTCCACTCCCCCAAAAATTAGCACTGAAGACCCTACTGAACAGCAGAGAAGCACTGTCAAATATAGAGCTAGAAAATGAGCCCACCAGGTTGGAAGGAATTCAAGAGAACTGGGGAAAAGTTGCTTCCTCAAAGCAAAGTCGACCTTAATGATGGGGAGTGAGTGGAGCCCTGGGACCTTCATATGCTGATGTGAGCTCACTCAAAATGAGAAGAAACACAGTGGCTGCAACAGTGGGCTCCAACATAAAAAAGATAATGTGTATGACAGTGTCAGGTAGTGTTTCGTTCTGTCATACATAGTGTCACTACAAGTTGGAGTCAACTTGACAGCACCCAACAACAACAGTATATATGTAAAGCAATTTCACAATTAAAAAATACCCCCTTGGAAAATAAATTTACAAACTAGAGTTCAGAGTTTATGTATCTTTCATCTTCATCCTCACAGTTTCTAGTTAAAAATACCATTTTCTAAAATTACATATGACATTACTTGTCTTTTCCCTCACCATTTTCAGTACACCCACAGTAGATAGACAGGTTTCAGCTGAGCTTCCAAACTAAGACAGAGCTGGGTTCATTTTTCATTCTGAATTCTATACTGGGATTGAGCCTGCAGTCTGATACCTTTTTTCCCCCTAGTTCGCATGTTATTGTTAACTCTTTTTGATTTACAGCTCTATGAATTTTGAGAAATACAGTTATGAATCCACCACTCCAGCACTATGACCAATGGTTCTTTCACCTTAAAGATTCCACTGTGTATCCCCTTTTTAGTCAACCATTCTCCCTTCCAACAACTCCTGTCAACTACTGATCTGAGATGTCTCCACAGTTTTGCCTTTTATAGAATGTCATATATAGAGAATAATAAAATATAAGCCTTTTGGGTCTGGCTTCTTTACTTAACATGCATTTAAGATTCATTCATGGTATTCTGTGAATCAATTTTTGTACCTTTTATTGATTAATATTCTTTTGCATGGATGGGCCAGTTTTTTAATCCATTCTCCTGTTGAGAGACATCTTGGTTGCTTGCTGTTTTTGCAATTATGACTAAAGCTGCTATAAACATTTACCTGCAGATTTTTATATGAAGATTTTCAGTTCATATAGGGAAATTATCCAGGAATGCTGGTTTCTATGATAACTTCATATTTAACTTTATAAGAAACTATCAGACTATTCAAGGTAGACGTATCATTTTACAATCTCACCAACAATGGCTGAAAATTGCTATTGCTTTGCATCCTCCCCAGCATTTGGTATTATCAATTTTACTGGATTTTAGCCATTCTAATGGGTACATGTCTGTAGCCATACCACCCTAACATCCAATCTTGTCAGATCTCAGAAACTAAGCAAAGTCGGGCCTGGTTAGTACTTGGATGGGAGACCACATGGGAATATCGGGTACTGTAGCCTTGGAAGAAGGACCCAGCAGCCCACTTCCCAAACAATCAGCCACTGAAAACCCTATGAATAGCAGAGAAGCACTGACAATAGTGCAGGGCATGGCATAGTATTGGGTTGTGTTTCATTCTGTTGCACACAAGGTCACTATAAGTTGGACATGACTCAATGGCATCTAACAACAATAACAACAATAGTTACATATTGGTATCTTATTGTAGTTTTAATTTCCATTTCTCTAACGACAAATAACATCAATTATCTTTTCTACATATTCTTTGATGAAGCATCTGTGCGGATCTTTTGTGCATTTTTATTGAGCTGTTTTACTGTTGAATAAGTCCTTTATATATTCTTGACACTTATTTGATACAAGTCCTTTATCAGATTTGTAATTTACAAATATTTTCTCTCAGTATGTGGATTGCCTTGTTTTCTTAAAGCCTTCCACAAAGCGTTTAAAAATTTGTTTTGATGAAATACAATTTATCTTTTTATTTGTTTGACTCGTGGGTTGTGCTTCTCGTAATATATCTAAAAACTCATCTTCAAACCCAAGGTTACATACATTTTATCCCTTATTTTTTCTAGAAGTTCTAAGTTTTACTGTTGGGAAGACAGTCTTATGTCTACAGTCTTTCAGCCCCTACTTAGCTGCCTATGAATGGGCTTTTCTTTCTTTGCTTGTACTGGGCTTGTTGCCTTGCATGGAAATATCTTTCCCCATTTCAGAGTCAGTGTATACTCCTTTGTTCTGCTTAAGTGTGTGTTTCATGAGGCATCTGGCCAACTCCACAGCCACACTTGTCCCCAAGTGGAGAGGAGACAGGGTCCTTTTGTAGCAGTACAAGAGGTATGTATGCAGGATACTGATACCTACTACGGAAGCTGATTTTGATCTCTCTCTTTTCTATAAAGTGTTGGTCTATCTAGTACTTGACTATGTTGTGTTTTCTTGGTGACTCTGATACCAAGATGCAGTGAGCTCTAATACCAAGGTGCAGAAGTGCTCAGAAGTATTCTGAAAACAAACAACAAATGCTACTTGCTCAACATTTACGGTTAGGTCTATTATCTGTTTTTAGCAAATTTCTGTCTAAGATGTGAGGTATGTGTCATTCATTTCTTACATATGGACATTAGATGGTTACACTATCCTTTCTCTACTGATTTGCCTTAGTATTTTTCTCTCTGAAAAAGAAATTCTTAGAAGCAGTAAAATGCCTCTCCATTTAGCTCAACGATTCATAAAGGGAAGCATGTTCAACTCTGAAAGCAGTCTGTGTTAAGATAGCTACCTTATCAACAGAGCGACATATTTGATACATTTTGAAATTCCAAGTGATATTACAAAGAACATAGAAATGAAAATTGCCTATTGGCAATCAAAGAAGAACATAAACAATGTTTCTAAGAGGACACAGACTCCAAAGTTTTTAACAGAGCCAAAGTTACTAACTGAAATGAACCTAACAATAATCAAAATGATTAGCATTCCTTTTCTGCTTGATTGCTGTGCCTTTACCGATGACAACTCTAGCCCAACTTCATTCCTCTAGGTCTCCTATAAAAAAGTGAATAGAAGGCACAGGCAGAAGGATGGCAAGTTCAAGGCCAGAAATAGCCTGTGTAACTTAGCGAGGCCCTGTCTCATGATAAAAGACTAAAAAATGGTCTGGGGGTGCAGCTTGGTGGTACAGAGCTTGCAAAGCATGCGTGAGGCCCTGGGTTCAACAACCCCCTTCCTCAGTACTGAGGGAAAAAATAATAATAAAAGAGCCAATCACCAAGTTGCTCTTGATTCGCTGATCCTTCCTTAGAATCAATCAGCAGCAGCCCAATACCTGTAAAAAAATGTCTCCCTACTCCAGTTCTGAAACACTTCTGAAATCCTTTGGGATGAATTTTTTGTTGTACCACATTAAATAAACCTAAATTTATTTCATTATCATTATATTCCTCATAGTTTGGCTGGTGGGCTTCCATACAGAGTAGGAGAATTGTTTGTCTGTAGGGCAGAGGTTCTCAACTAGAGGGTGATTTTGCGCCCCAAGAGACGTTTAACAATGCTGGAGACATGTTTGATTTGTCAAAGTCGGGGAACAGGAATATACTGCTATCATACACTGCGTAGACAAGGTGACCAAGAATCCCTATGAACATGGAAATAGGGAGGTTTCTGAGACATGGGTCTGTCCATTTTAAAACTCAAATATTTCCACGTAAATGGGCACATTTGGTTAGCCTATAGGTAGGTGCTAGGGATACTGTTAAACATCCTATAATGCACAGGACTGTCCTTGACAACAAAGAATTATTCACTCTAAAATGTTAATAGTGCTAAGATTGAGAAACCATTTGTACCCATAATGGGTACAAATCTAAAGAATATTGAACTAAGCAAGCCTACTTCATTAAGTTTTCCTGATTAAGTTACTGTTTTGTATCTACAATAAATACAAAAGACAGAGTTTTATGACAAAACAGTAAAGACAGGAACAGCAGCTTAAATCATACGAAAAAAGCAAGGTAATATTCTCAATATCCAAAAAATGTTAAAGTTTCATAGGAATAAACTGAAAAAGGATGAACATAAAGCATAAAACTTTACAGAAAAAATTTAGAAAATTGTACTCAAATGCAATGCTATAAAATCAGCAATTATCCTGAAATTAATGTACAAACATGGCAGAAGGCCTTGGCAACCCATTCTCAAAATAATCAACCATTGAAACTCCTATGAATAGCAGAGAAGCACTGAAAATAGGGCCAAATATGACACAGTATCAAGGAGTGTTTCATTCTTTTGTCCATAGGATCACTATGACTCGGACCTGACTCAACAGCACCTAACAATGATGCACAAACTTAATGTAAAACGTGAACAAAAGTTTTACTTGTCCTATAGGATTTTCTACTATCTAGAATTACTGAATGTATCTTCATATCACCATTTAATATGTCCTGTTCCTTGCAGACAGAAAATCTTTCAATAGAACAGTAATAAGAGGAGAATTTCCTCTTAAAGGTTTTATAAAGATGTAATAATTTAAACAGTGTGGTACTAATACAGGAATATAATAATCAAATGAACTATTATTTTGAAAATGATTCAAAATGTCTGAAGACTGCAAAAAACAATTATGTGGAATATTTCAAAACAATAGGAAAAAGAGACACTATGGAATCCTCAGGCCATATATTATGCTCTTACTCCCTCTAAACAGCAACTGTGTGGTTTAGGGCAAGCCCTGATAGGTCTAACCTTTAGGATTATCTCACTTGACTTGTCACACGATTAGGTTGAAAGATGAACAGAAGTCTAATTCTAAGCTAATTAGTTGATGTCATCTCCCTAGGCACAAAGACAAGTTTAAATTGTCCATTTAGAGGGAAATATAGGAGATACACACACACACACACACACACACACACACACACACACACACACGGTGGGTGCAATAAATAAGCTTTAAGTTTTTCTCTTTAAGACAGAGTACGTGATGCAAGGGCTGGGATTTAGCTCAGTTGGTAGAGCACTGCGCTGCAGTTTCTGAGGTCCCGAGTTCAATTCCCAGCACCGCAAAAATGGGAGCAGTACCTGGCAATCCACTCCCAAGGCAATCCCGAAACAGTCAGCCATTGAAAACCCTATGAGGGTCACTATGAGTCGGATACCGACTCGACAGCACCTAACAACAACAACAATGTGATGCAAGGCTTGGGATTGCAATAGCCATTTCAAATCATGCTGGAAGATGCAGGTAAAGCCAAGGGAACTGCATTAAAATAGAGCCTTGACCTGATCATACCTGATAACCCATATTACAACTTAACTTTTAAGTTATGTAAAGCAATATTTTTATTTTTAAAGGCAGTTTGAAGTAGGTTCTTGCAAATGTAGCAAGAGAAAGATTGTTGTTAGGTGTTATTGAGTCGGTATCTGACTCATAGTGACGCTATGTACAACAGGCGAAACAGTATTGTTACTGATTCTCTGCTATTCATAGGGTTTTCACTGGCAGATTGTTTTATTGTGAGTGGGTTGCCTGGTCCTTCTCCCAAGCCTACAGGACCTGGTGTGCCCAGGCAGTCTCCCATCCAAGTACTAACCAGGCCCGACCCTGCTTAGCTTTGGAGATCTGATGGGACTAGCCGCAGTAGTACAGCTGCAGGCAAGGGAAAGACAGACTCTGATAAATGGTCTAATATAGCTACTCACCTGCTTAAGAGAAAATAAATCCCTTATTCTTATACTAAGGTAAATTCCAAAGACAGGAAATTTTATGCACTATCAAAGGTCCCTAAAGACTCTAGGATAAGCTGGCCAAAGTGCTGCACACCTGTAATCTCAGCAACTCAGGAGGCAGAGGCAGGAGGATAATGAGCTGGATGCCAGAGGCAACATGCATACTTTAGTGAGATTTTTCCTTCAGATAAAAAATTTAAAAAGCGGTGCTGGAGGTTCCCTTCAGTGATAAAGTACTTGCAAAGTATGCACAAGGCCTTGAGTTCAGATCCTAGTACCTTCAAAAAAAAAAAAAAAAAAAGGCTTCAGGATATGTCAGTTTATGGTTGTATAGCCTCAGGCTTTGGAAGAACCCAATAAGGCCAAAAAAAACCCCAAAAAAGGCAGAAAACATAAGAAAAGATTAATGAATTTAGCTAAATAAAACTTCAAAATTCCCAATGTTCAATACTATATGGAATATGGTAAATAAGAAACTGGAAAACTTTCGCAGTATATGACAGACACAAGGAACTGATAAACTTAATTTTTAATCTTATAAATTAGTACAGAAAAGATGATGGAAAAAAGACAAAGTATTATGAACTGGAAAAGAAAAAAGTTTAATTTCGAATGTTAAAAAAGAAATAACAGTATCATTTATTTTGACTTGATGAATTGGCAAAACTGAAGGAAAAAAATAATGTTTTCTATGTCAAGTGGTGAAGATATAAACTTATCTTTCTAGAGCATAATTTTCCATAAGCCATTAAATACATATATTTGCTGTCAAATATGTGTGTGTCTGTCTGTGTGTGCATGCACGCATGTGTATATATGTATACATACATACATATATATGTATATACATATATGTATATATGTATACATATGTATACACACATACATATATATGTATATACATATATGTATATATGTATACATATGTATACACATGTCTAAACACATGCATATATATGTATATATGTATATGTTGTTGTTAGGTACCGTCAAGTCGGTATCCGACTCATAGCGACCCTCTGTACAACAGGGGAAACACTATTGTCAGTGCTTCTCTGCTGTTCATAGGGTTTTCAATGGCAGATGGATTTTTGGGAGGGGGTTGCCAGGTCCTTCTCCCAAGCCTACAGCATCTGGTGTTCCCAGGTGGTCTCCCATCCAGGTACTAACCAGGCCCGACCCTGCTTAGCTTCCAAGATCTGACGGGATCGGATGCCACAGGGCTACCACTGCAGGCATATATGTATATATGTATATATATGTATATACATATATACACATATACATATATACATATATGCATATATACATATATATACATATACATACATATATACATATATACATATATGTATATATGTATATATGTATATACATATATACATATATATACATATATGTGTATACATATATGTATACACATACACACACAGGGCTGGGATTTAGCTCAGTTGATAGAGTGCTGCTCTGCAGTCTCTGAGGTCCCAGGTTTTATTCCCAGCACCACAAAAAATGGGAGAAGGACATGGCAATCCACTCCTAAAGCAATCCCAAGACAATCAGCCATTGAAAACCCTATGAGGATCACTATGAGTTGGACATGACTCGATGGCACCTAACAACAACATATGTGTGTGTGTATCTCCTAGAAATTACTCTCCAAATAACATTAAGGATTTTTATAAATAAGTAACTAGAAGAACATTTATTTTTTCACTTTTTTTTTTTTTTTTTTTTTTTGTGGTACTGAGGTTTGAACCCAGAGCCTCACGCTTGCATGCTCTGCAAGTGCTGGACCACTGGCTGCATCCCTAGCCCTTTTTTTTTTTTTTCTTTTTGAGACAGGGTCTCGCTAAATTATGCAGACTGCCTCTGGTCTCGAACTTGTGATCCTCCTGCCGCTACTTCCCGAGCCGCTGGGATTACAGGCATGCACCACTGCGCCCAGCTATTTTTCACTATTTTTTTTAATGAAAAATTATAGCTAATGCCTATGTTCAAGTCTACTCCTGCTGTGCCCTATCTTAATTTGGATGTGCCCCAAAGGTTTCTGAGACAAGGATTAAGTACAGATGATTCTAAAGGTAATTGCAAAAACATCAATGTGGGAAATGGAAAGCAAGAAAAAGAAAGGGACAAAGCGACTAATGGTTATGTTGTTGTGCTGTCAAGCAAATTACTACTCAAAGTAATCCTTCAGAGAAACTCTGCAACTGAGGTGGAAAGCATAATTATCCTACCCAAGAGGTGAGCAGGCTGAGAGTTTCCTTCCTTTCACTGTCCTCAGTCATTCCAATTCCACATTAGACTTCATATGAAGGCTGTTAGGGATGAGGAAGGTGATGTTAATTTTCTGCCACAGCTATCTGGTCCTACATACAGGAAGAATGGATTTTGGAAGCCTGGAAGCTTTCACTTCCAAGCAAATAATTCCAAGCAAACATGAATTGGCAGACAGACGTTGGGCCTCCATGCATACAAATGTAAAGTGTCAACAGACAGAAGTGAGGAAAAGCAATATCATCTTCTATAGTCTCCTACATAAAACCTTAGTCACTCACTGCCAAGAGAATAAAGTAGGAGTATAGTGTAATAGTCAAAGAGCATGGCATTTGAAGTCAAAGTTCTTGGTTGGAATTTAAACTCTGCCACCTCTCAGCTGTGGCCAAGCTAACTGCCAATAGTAACTCTGGCCCTAGGAGTTCTCCTCTATAAAACAGAAACTGAAATATTGACTTTACAGGGTAGGAATATTAGATAAGCTTTTGTAAAAGGTCTAGCAATAGCAAGTAGTTTTCTTAATCATCAATACTACCCAAATTTTTCAGTAGGACACACTGTTAGGTAGCTAGCTTAACGATTAGCAGGCAATATGGAGGAAAAGGGAATTGAAAATGGCCCCTTATGGCCATGATGAATGAAGCCACAAGCATCTCTGAGGACATTGCAAGGATATTTTCTAATGGGTCCCACACCCTATCCAAGTATTTGAGCCATATATAACACAAAGATTCTAGACCCAGATACACTAGGTGCCCAGAGCTGGGCACCCAGGACTGATGTCACATTGGGTATGCCCTAGTTTGAATAAAACTAGAGGGAACATGTGCTCATGTTCCCTTCTCCCAAAAGCTCTGTTATTCCACTCCTTTCTTTCTTTTTCTCTGCTTCTCTGCTCCTCTTCCATATCTAGTGACCATGTGCATATCTCTCCCTCCTTTGAGGGCCTCTCCTTTCTCTGTCTATTTAAGGCACTTTTCCTTCTAAAAACCTGCTTAACTCTCCCGTACTCTCTGGCTTCTTTACCTTCCCATGGGAAACAGAGTCACTCACAGACCACAGGTTTTTTCAATATCCTTTCCAGATCTACCTAAATTTCTCTACGTACCTCAGTTTTCTCTGGAATTATTCCTTAAAGTTGTACTATCTTTAATTACCCCCACATGTCTGTCAGTTTGCCATGCTGTGGGGGCCTGCATATTGATATGAGGCTGAAAAGTATGCTACCAGTATTACAAATACCAGCAGGGTCACCAATGGTAGATAGGTTTCAGGTGAGCTTTGACTAAGACAGACCAGGGAGTAGGACCTGGCAGCCCACTCCCGAAACAATTAGTCATTGAAAACCCAGTAGAGTCTACCTTAATGACAGAAAGGGAGTAAAGCCCTAGGAATCTCCATTTGCTGACGTGGCACGATTCAAAATGAGGAAGGAACTGAAAACATCCATTAAAATTGGAATGTGGAATGTACGTAGTATGAATCTAGGAAAATTAGAAATCATTAAAAAAGGGAAATGGAGTACATAAACATTGACATTCTAGGCAGCAGTGAGCTAAAATGGACTAGTATGGGCCATTTTGAATCAGATAATCACATGGTCAACTATGTCAACTTTAATAAGAGAAATGAGGTTGCATTCATCATCAAAAAAGACATCTCAAGATCTGTCTTGAAGTACAATGCTGGAATAGAATAATATCCATATGCCTACAAGGAAGGCCAGTTAATATGACTATTATTCAAATTTATGTACCCAACACTAAAGCCATAAGTGAAGATAGGGAAGATTTTTACCAGCTTTAGCAATCTGAAATACATTCAACATGCAATCAGGTTGTACTGATAATTACTGCATTCCAGTAGGAATGCAAAAGTTGGAAATAGAGAAGGCGACTCAGTAGTCAGAAAATAGGGCCTTGATGACAGAAATGATGGTGGAGATCACATGACAGAATTTTGTCAGACCAACGATATATCATTGCAAATACTTTTTTTCACCAACACAAATGGCAACTATACACATGGACTTCACCAGATGGAACATACAGGAACCAAATCTACTACATTTGTGGAAAAAGACAATGGAAAAGCTCAATATTAAATGTTAGAATGAGACCAGGTGCTTATTGCAGATCAGACCATCAACAGCTCATATGCAGGTTCACACTGAAAATGAAGAAAATTAGAACAAATGTATGAGAGCAAAGGTACAATCTTGAGTGTATCCCACCTGAGTTCAGAGACCACCCCAAGAACAGGTTTAATGCATTAGACAGTAATGAAAGAAAACCAGATGAGTTGTAGCATGACATCAAAGACATCTTTCATAAGGAAAGCAAAAGGTTATTAGAAAGACAGGGAAAAAAAGAAAAGACCAAATTACATGTCAAGAGACTCTGAAACTTGCCCTTGAACATTGAGCAGCTAAAGTAAAAGAAAGACAAGATGAATGTAAGGAACAGAAGATTTCAAAGGGAGGCGCAAGAAGACAAAATCAAATATTTTAATGGCATGTGCAAAGAGCTGGAGAAGAAAACCAAAGGGAAGAACACACCACTGTTTTTCTCAAGCTTAAAGAATTAAAGAAAAAATTCAAGACTTGAGTGGAAATAGTGAAAGATTCTACAGGGAAAATGCTAAATGACACAGGAAATATAAAAAGAAGATGAAGGAATACATAGAATCATTACACAAAAAAGAATTGGTGGATGACCAACCATTTCAAGAAGTTGCATATAATCAGGAATTAATAGTACTGAAGAACAAAGTGGAAGCTGCCTTGAAGGAATTGGCAAAACACAAGGCTCCAAGAATTGATGGAATACCAATAGAGATGTTTCAACAAATATGCAGCACTGGAGGTGTTAACATGTTTATACCAACAGATTTGGAAAACAGCTACCTGGCCAACTGCCTGGAAGAGATCCATATTTGTTTCCTAGTCCCAAAAAAGGAGATCTGACTGAATGTGGACACTATCAGACAATATCATTAATATCACACACAAGCAAAATTTTACTAAAGGTCATTCAAAACTGACTCCAGCAGTATATAGACACGGATCTGCCAGAAAATGAAGGTGGATTCAGAAGAGGGCATGGAACCAGGGACATCATTGCTGATGTCTAACAGATATTAGCTGAAAGCAGAGAATACCAGAAAGGTGTCTGTTTTATTGACTATGAAAAGGCATTTGACTCTGTGGATCATAACAAGTTATGGATAACACTGCAAAGAATGGGAATACTGTTGTTGTTAGGTGCCGTCAAGTCAGTATCTGACTCATAGCGACCCTCATAGGGTTTCCAATGGCTGACTGTTTTCGGGATTGCCTTGGGAGTGGATTGCCACGCCCTTCTCCCATTTTTGAGATGCTGGGAATTGAACTCAGGACCTCAGAGACTGCAGCGCAGTGCTCTACCAACTGAGCTAAATCCCAGCCCTATGGGAATACTAGAGCACCTAATTGTACTCCGAGGAATTTGTACACGGATGAAGACGCAGTCATTCAAACAGAACAAGGAAACACTGCTTGGTTTAAAGTCGAGAAAGGTGTATGTCAGGGCTGTATCCTTTCACCTTCTATTCAGCTACCTGGCCAACTGCCTGGAAGAGATCCATATTTGTTTCCTATTCCCAAAAAAGGAGATCCGACTGAATGTGGAAACTATCAGACAATATCATTAATATCACACACAAGCAAAAAAAGGTCATTCAAAACCGACTGCAGCAGTATATAGACACGGATCTGCCAGAAAATGAAGGTGGATTCCTTCTATACCTCTTCAATTTCTATGCTGAGCAAATAGTCGAAGAAGCTGGACTTTATGAAGAAGAATGTGGCATCATGATTGGAGGAAGAATCATTAACTACCTGCTTTATGCAGATGACACAACTCTGCTTGCTGAAAGTGGAAACGATTTGAAACATGTACTGGTGAAGATCAACGAACACAGTGTTCAATATGGATTGTGACTCAGTATCAACAAAACAAAATTACTTAGAACTGGGCCAGTTAAAGCAACTTCATGATAAACAGAGAAAAGATTGAGGTTGTCCACGATTTTCCTTACTTGGTTCTACAATCAACACCCATGGAAGCAGCATTCAAGAAATCAAAAGACGCATTGCATTGGGAAAACCTGTGGCAAAAGATCTCTTTAAAGGATTGAAAAGTAAAGACATCACATTGAAAAAGGTGCACCTGACACATGCGATGGTTATGAAAGTTGGACATTGAACAAGGGAGCCAGGAGAAGAATTGATGCTTTTGAATTATTGTGCTGGAGACAAATACTGAACATACCCTGGACTGCCAAAAGAACCCACAGATCTGTCCTAGAAGAAGTGCAACCAGAGTGCTCCCAAGGATGGCTAGACTACATCTTACATATTTTGGTCATGCAGTCAGGAGGGACTAACCCTTGGAGAAGGACATCATATTTGGGGGAGTGGCAGGTCAACAAAAAAAAAGGAAAACCCTGAACTAGATGGATTGACACAGTGTCTGGAACAATGGCCTGCAGCCATAGCCCTGTGGCATCTGATCCTGTCAGATCTCGGAAGCTAAGCAGGGTGGGGCCTGGTTAGTTCTTAGATGGGAGACCGCCTGGGAACACCAGGTGCTTCAGGCTGGGGAGACGGACACGGCAACCCACTCCCCAAAATCAATCTGCCATCAAAAGCCCTATGAACAGCAGAGAAGCACTGACAATAGTGTTTCACCTGCTGTATGTAGGGTTGCTATGAGTCAGACACTGACTCGAGGGCACCCAAAAACAACAACTGCAACAATAAGCTTAAACTTAAATAACATTGTGTGCCTGGCACAGAATCAGGAGTGTTTCATTCTGTTCTACAGAGGGTCTCTATGAGTCACACCCAACTTAATGGCACCTAACAACAACATACTCTCTACTCTAACTTCTGTGTCAGGTATAAATTCTTTTATACGCTGAATACAAGGACTGAGGTTTGGCTTCCAGATTCCCAGAGCTGTGCTCTGGAATCACCTACCCAAACTCCTCAAGTCTCCTTGATAACTACATGCTCTCTTCACAATTTGGCCTCCAGATTTCTCCTGTCTTATCTTTTAGTTCCCCTCCATGCTCTCCAAGGCTTTCTGTGTTCTAGCCACACTGAACTGCTTATAGTGTTCTGAACATATATGTTTGCAGCATTCTAATGTAGAACTGGAATGCTTTCCCTAAGTCATTGATATATGTATACACACACACACAC
The DNA here is from genome assembly GCA_007922755.1 of Pedetes capensis. Lineage (NCBI taxonomy): Eukaryota > Metazoa > Chordata > Mammalia > Rodentia > Pedetidae > Pedetes > Pedetes capensis. Next base: position 76,010 of record VMDO01005081.1, read on the forward strand.
ACACACACACACACACACACACACACACACATTTTTTTTTTGTGGTACTGGGGGTTGAACCCAGGGCCTTGTGCTTGCATGCTTTGCAAGTGCTGTACCACTGAGGTGCACCCCCAGTCCATTTATTTATTTATTTATTTTTACTTTTTGGGACAGGGTCTTGCTAATTTATGCAGACTGCCTCTGGTCTTGAACTTGTGACTCTCCTCCTGCCTCTGCCTCCCAAGTCCCGGGGATTACAGGCATGTGTCACTGCACCCGGCCCATTGTTTAATATTTGACAGTGGTGTCACTACTTTTATGAAATGTTTCTGTAATTCCTGAAGTAAAATGGGGACATTACTTCTATTTTTCTCATTATATTATGTGCATCCTTTCATCATAGCATTTAGTATGCATATTAGTCTGCTCAGATCATAAGACTCCTTCAGCAGAGTGTCCACAATTTTACTCATTCTTTATTGCTAATGCCTAGGAACAAGCCTGAGACATTCACTATATATTAACTTAAAAAGATATAACAATCTGAGTAGGCTTATACTGGAGCTTATAGCCAGGGTGGGACATACATACCAGAAAACAAAATAATTGTAGATTTACTATAATCTGGAATGTGTGTATCCCACGCCCCCTAAATTCATATGTTGAAACATAATCACCAGTATGATGGTATTAGATGGCAATTGAGTGGTGATTAGATCATGTGGATGGAATCATAAATGGAATCAATTAGTGCCCTTACTAAAGAGGCACCAGTGTTCTGCCTTGCCCATTCCACTATGTAGGACACAGGGAAAGCAGCCCTCACCAGTCCATATCAAATCTGCAGGTGCCTTGGACTTCCCAGACTCCAGGACTATTACAAATAAATTTCTGTTGTTTACAAGCTACTTAGTTTGTAGTATTTCATTATATCAGCCCTTAAACTAAGATAATATTATGTTATGTTCTATTTAAAAATGACCAGGGTCAGCTTGTCTCCTTAGCACAGTAGGCAACACATCAATCTCAAAAAGAGGGCAGGGTTAGGGAATCCTTAATAAATGTTTGTTAGTTGAATGGGTAAATACTTTTTAGAACTTTAAAATATTTGTTCACTAAGTGCCAAAAATGAGGGTTATATCTTCACACAACCTCATAAATCTATAATCTACAATCCCGAAACAGTCAGCCATTGAAAACCCTATGAAGGTTGCTACGAGTCGAATACCGACTCGACAGCACCTAACAACAACAACTAAATAACTGAAGTATCAGCTTGTACATTGAGTGTTTCATTGTTTTATTCCTTCAAAAAACATTTTAGAACATATACATTATATGATGTGTATAAGCATGATTCATGTAAAAAAACAGATGATTTTTGCTCTGAAGAGGTTTAGAATATGGAAAACAGATAAGTAAATAAAGAATTATAGAGAAAGATGAGTTTTATTATAAGTGAGGAATAGAGTATTGTACGACAGGGATTAATGTTAAGAAAGGAATGCCAAGAAGGGGAGTTTGGCCTGGTTCTTAAATTTAAAAAGTAGAAGTCTAGAAAAAGCAAAGAGAGACAATAGGAAGTGAGGATACAGTTAGGTTCCACCTACCAAGCAAAAGAGTTTAGAGTGGCCCCTTGAGCAGAAGAGTGGTTAGGACGAAGCATATCATGCTCACCATTTGCAAATTCCATGATGCAGAACAAAAATGACCCAAAAAATTTAAAACAGAAAAAAGAAAAGAAAAAGAAAGAAAAAAGAACTAAAAGAAAAGATTATAGTCCAGCATTCTACTTAGGCAAGTATTTACATTAAACATTTCAAGTTTAACATTTCATCATTTTAAACTTTACAGCTCGATATAGTTTAAAATGAATGAAGACCTTGTGAAGTCCCATAATTCAATGTGAAAATACAAATGATTTTTATATTATCTACTGGATAAATTATGTGACTGCTTTCCTCCACTAGCAGAGCTATTTGTGAGATTACTGTCCTACATTTTTCTTGAACACTAAATCTAAATGTAATTACTGTAAGTTGGACTTAGTAATTTATTATTTTACATATTAGTTATTAGAGACATGTGAGGTCAGTTTACATTTTATATAAATGACAAGCTATTACATTATTCAAATAGGACTGCAGCACTGGCAGTAAGTTTCTCAGGAAGTATTTTTCAACATGTTAAATCCATTTTGTTCACATTATTTATAATTAGCATTTGAATTATTTAAAACTGTAAAGTCATTTGCAGAAATTTCTTTCCAAATGACCTAAATTAACCCAAGCTTGCAAATGCAGTATAAATATTTTATTATAATAAAATCTTGTTTGGGGGAGCAAAAATGTCTGTACTTTCACAAATTCAGTGTTACCTTGGATACATCACAACTCTGGCCTTTAGGGTCCTACTTTGTAAAACGATGAAATTGAGATAGTGAATGTGTACAGATTCTAATTTTCATTCATTCTAATGATCTGGGTGGAGTCTCACAGAGTTGAGGGCAACCTAGATTTTGGCTTCAGGAAGACGTGAGTTCAAATACTGCCTTGATAAAATTCACAGCATCATTTAACCTCACATCATCACTTACTCTCCTTAAATCTGGAAAATGGGGATATTAAAAGATAGCATAGTCAGGAGAGATCAATCCCTGGAGAAAGACATCATGTTTGGGAGAGTGGCAGGTCAGCAAAAAAAAGGAAAACCCTCCACCAGATGCATTGACATAGTGTCTGCAATAATGGGCTTAAACATAAATAAGATTGTGTGCCTGGCACAGAATCGGGAAGTGTTTCGATCTGCTGTACATAGGGTAACTATGAGTCGGACTTGACTTGAGGGCACCTAAAAACAACAAAGGAGGTGGTTGGGGTGCCAGGGTTAGCTCAGTTGGTACCATGACGCTCTGCACTTTCCGGGTTTGCAAAAATGTGGATGTGGCAGTCTACTCCAGAAAACAATCCTGACACAATTAGCCACTGAAAACCCATCACTATGAGTCTGACCCGACTGGATGGCAGCTGACCACAACAAGGTGGTTGTGTGGATTAAATAAGGGTTTTTTGTTGTTGTTGTTGTTTGTTTTGTTTTGTTTTCTTTTCTTTTTGAAGGAAGCTTAAGGTAAGGTCAATTTAGTGGATTTGCCTCATGGACATCTCTAGTAAGTAGAAATGTTGTATAACATCTACAACATACTGGCTTAGCTGTTTCTAAAAAAGTTAAAACTGAAAAACTTGAAGAATTTTTTTGGGGGGGATCTTTATAAGCTGAAAATGAATCCTCCCTCCTCCACTACTGCTTGCACATTATACTGAACAACCGCTCCATGTAACCACCAAACCATGTTTGGCAGGAAGCAGTTCATGCTCTTCACTTGCAATGTTGTTGTTAGGTGCCATGGAGTCGTGTCTGACTCACAGTGACTCTCATAGGGTTTCCTGTGGCTGATTGTTTCGCGATTGCCTCAGGAGTGGATTGCCACGTCCTTCTTCCATTTTTGTGGTGCTGGCACTCACACCCAAGACCTCAGAGACTGCAGAGCAGCGGTCTACCAACTGAGCTAAATCCCAGCCCATTCACTTGCAATAAGAACGACAAAAAAGGAGGAGAAAGTGGAGGAGGAAGAAGAAAAGAAAGGTTAGAGTCCAGCATTGTTCGTAGAGAAGGATTTACATCTTAACATTTCAGGTTTAACAATTCATCATGTAAACTTCAAAAACAAAATCATTGTAGCAAATATCTCCAAATAAAAACCTACCCAATTTGCATACTTTTCTCTTTCAGGTTCACTTCGGCCAATAACTGCTTTCATATAAGGGAAGGATAAATCAAAAGACTCACTGTGCCAAGTCCTGGCGTCTGGGAATACTGATGCAACAAAGGCGTTCACGCTCAAGAATTGCCACCCCTACCCCAGCGGCGTGACCCGCCTCACCATCTGCCCACCTCTTTGTTTCTTTCGGGTGGCCGCTCCTCCCCCGCCTTACTCTCACCTGCAGACCCTGCTGCTGCAGACTCTGAGTGATGTAGTCCAGGCGGCGGCAAACGCTCTTCTTAGCCTCGGTTGCCGCCCCCTTGGTGCTGCTCACTCGCACAGCCACTTGTGCCCGGTTGGGGCTCGCAGACACCTCTGCCGAGCCGCTTACGTGCAACTCACGTGCCACAGTTTGAACCCGTGCTGAAGAGAGGGGGTGGCGGATGCCATGCAGCGTTTCTCCGTCAGAGAGTAGGTTATTTTCCCGGCTTCTGTCAGCCCAGGGAACTAGTTCCACGAAAACCCGAGACGGAGGGACCTGTGGCAACGACATAGCTAGGGCACCTGGGTTTCCATAGCAACTGCAGGGCGACGGCGTCCGGAAAGATCCACGCACGCCCAGGCTTTGCCTTTGTGTAGTGCAAAGAATGCCGGGAGGTTTCTTCAGTCCCTGGAGTTTTTTGATGGCGTAAGCTAACGTTGCGCAGAGGATATTGTGGTATAGTTTAAAAGAGGCGTAGGCTGAGCGTGTAGGCATAGTTTTTTATTTATTTATTTATTTTTAACACGTTTACCGTTACGGCCTTCAAAAATCTTAGCTTTTTCTGCGGACTCCCGCTCAGTGAGTTTTTGCCCTTCCACACACAACCTGGCAGTCCCTCCTGCGCCTTTGACTCTCAGGAGGAAGAAGTTCGAGAGAAGAGAGGCAGAAGAGAGGAATTGTGTTTTCATTTCTGCAACTAATGTCATTGCATACACTTTGTTTTCTCTGACTTATCGTGACGCTCAGACTCCAGCTTTTTGAGGCTCCCACAGCCTTATAGTTTAGCCTTGTGAACATAGAAATGAACCAAGGGGTATCCAAGTACAATCAACATGGGTGTTGGTCGTGTGAAACAGGTCTTTTTTTATGTCTATTTCTTGAGAGAGCCTTTATAACACAAAATTCAGCTTTCCTTCTGCCAGTGTCCCCCATTAGCATCTTTTTCTTATCACTAACCATTAGTACTAGAACTAGTACTAGTACTAGTACTATTAGTACTAGAATTTTATGAAGAGAATGGGGGAGTGGATTTTGCGTTAGGGGGAATTTTGAGTAACTAATAAAAAGAAAAAGGAACTATTCTCTTGAAAGGAAACTGAAAAAGGAAAAGGCCAACTAACAATCCACATGTAGGTTTTTTTCCTCTTTTTTTCTTTTTTATAAGTATGATAATTCAACCAAATTAAACTGTATGCCACTTTCATTTGACCTATTTATTGTTGGGTGCTGTGTAGTGGAGTCCGACTCATAGCAACCCTATGCACAATCGACAGAAAGACTCCAGATACTGTGCCATACCCGGCACTACTGTAAGTACTTTTCTGCTCTTCATGGGGTTTTCAATAGGGGATTGTTTCAGGAGTGTTTCATATAAGGGAAGGATAAGTCAAAGACTCACTATGTTAAATCCTGGCGTCCGGGAATACTGATGCAACAAAAGCGTTTACGCTCAAGAATCTGCACTCCTTTTCCCTAAGGTGCAGCACCTGGTATTCCCAGGCGGTCTGCCATCCAAGGACTAACCAGGCTGACCCTGCTTAGCTTCCGTGATCAGGCAGGATCTGATGCCAGGATACTATGGCTGCAGACTTAAGTGTGGTTAGAATGTGGTAAAAGATTTCAACTCAGTAGTACATGAATGAATAAATGGTACAGGTATAATTGGTCAACAATATTAAAGAATTGATCTGTATCTTACAACATACACTGAAAATAATATTCAAATGAGACCAAAGAGAAAAAAAGAATTGGAGAATATATATAGCTAAACATAAATACAATTCTGAGGATAAGAGGGACTTTCTCAAGCATGTATACTTTCAAATACGGCAACCATAAAGGAAAAGTCTGGAAAAATTGACCATACAAAAAAAATTGGCAGAATGAAAAGCAAAAATAACCAAAAAAAGTAAAGAAGAGGAGGAAGTAAATTGGGAAAAATATTTATTACATTTGTTACATATAAAGGGCTAAAAGTCTTAATATTTAGAGTGCTATTAGCCCAAGAAACAAAAATAGATAAGGAACACAGAGGTAGACTATGTAAATACGCTTGTACCATGATAAACTACAACAGACTTTGAAGCTTAAACAACACAGATTTATTTTTTCACAATTCTGGAGGTTAGAATTCCAAGATCAAAGTATCAGCAGGTTTAGTTTCTCCTGAGGTCTGTTGATTTGCAGACAGCTGCCTTCAAATGGCCTTACCTGTGTGCCCACCACCCTTGGTGTCTCTTCCTTTTCTTACAAGAACATGGCTATTACTGGATGGATTAGAGCCCTATCCTTATAACTTCACTTAACCTTAGTTGCCTCTTAAAAGGCTCTTATCTCCAGATATAGTCACATTGGACTTAGCACTTCAGCATATTAATGTAGGGGAGGAGAATACAATCTCTACCAAAAGAGCAGAAATGCTGTTATGGTTTGGATGTGAAATGTTCCCCATTCATATATTAAAATGCTTGGTCCCTAGCTGGTGGTGATATTCAGGAGGTTATGGAAACTTTGGGAAGTGAGACCTGGCTGGAGGAAGTAGGTCACTAGGGATTGGCCTTTGAAAGTTGTACCTGGCCTTCAGCTCCTATAAGCTCTGCTTCCTGTCTGCATGATGTTAATAGCTGTCATCTGCCACACACTCCTGTTGTGATAATATCATTTCCAAGCACATGGGATCAAATGAATATGGACTAAATCCCCTAGAACTATGAGATAAACTTTTCCTTCCTAAGGTATGTCAGGAATTTTGGTCACAGTGATGCAAAATAATATAAGTACTAATAGCCTATAACATGAAAAAAAGTTCATCTTTACACAGTAGTTTAAGATGTGAAAAGTTAACTATATTGGGTTATCTTTTTAAAACTACCATTTTGAGAAAGGATAAAGTCAGAATGGAAAAGGAATAGATAAAAGTAATTTTAAAGAAGGGTGGATTATTTTGTGATGACAGAATTATATAGTAAGTAAAAGTAGATATGTCTAAGCTGATTTATGAGGTTTTCAGGGGAGAATGAATGAGATTGTTTATCTATTTGTTCACCTCACTATGACCTAGTTTTCTCTTAGCATTAAGGCTAAGTCCCTAACAACCATTTTGAGTAAGGTGACTCATACTAAGTTGATTGGACCAAGAATAAGCATCTGTTTGAAGCCAGGCCAGTTGGAATTTTTGACATGGAAATCCATATTTACACTAAATTTCAAAAACTCAGTCTTACTGGATACAAATAGAGATAGAGATTGTGTGTGTGTGTGTGTGTGTGTGTGTGTGTGTGAGAGAGAGAGAGAGAGAGAGAGAGAGAGAGAGAGAGAGAGAGAGAATCTCTAGTTATCTAGATATCTTTCTATCTAGAGATATTTATCTCTATCTCTATCTGTCGATATATGTCCACATACCATTTCTATTAGGAAAGAGAAAAAGTCAGTGCATAGAGAAAAGAAAAAGAGAAAGAAAGAAAGAAAGAAAGGAAATATTAAATTCAGAGAGGAACAGAGATAGGATAGAGAAAGGGTCTAGAAGCATTTCTAGTCAATGTTTTAAAATTTTTCCTTAGGTCTATTTTCATTCCTGTCTTTCAGTTTTATAAAACATTCCTGTATCCTTATCATAAACCTTTTTTGCAAAGAAGCTAGATTAAATTTTGTATTATCCTAAAACTAAGAGTTTTAATTGATAAGAGTAGTTAATGGAGATGAAAAATTCAAAGCTAACTTGTACACCTTTCAACCTTAAGGAATTTGCCGCTGTCATTCAGGGACATTTTGGGTGATGTTATCATGCAGCTGCTTTCTATTTTTGACTGGCACCTGCATAACAAGCTAACCTATTCATAACTTACCCATGAAACCTCAGACTTTTTTTTCTCCTTCAACTGGTCTTACAGTAAACCCTATGTAACTATTGGTGTGAGCTGAGAGAGGTGTTATAGTGCAACTTTGGTGGGTGATGTGGGGAGATGAATACCTGCTTATGTAGCTTGGGTATGCTCTGTGGTTCTGATTGTGGTTGGTGTCCCAGATGTACCATTTTTATCTTTTAAAGGATTGTGGCTGGGGTGTCTGACTTTATGATTTGAAGTGTTGAACAAGACTCCTCTTATGATGGGCATTTCAGAACATCTCAAAACAGAACAAGAAACAAAAAGCAAGCCAAGTATCAAAAGAGGATGGAATAATACATTCCGAATACCCAGAGGGAGGAAAATAACCTAGAAGTGCATATTAGTTAAACTGTCCCTCAAGAATGAGGGTAAAATAAAGATATTTTCAGATATGTAAAGACCATAAGGAGTTGGCTGAGTGGTGTGGTTCACACCTGTAATACCAGGTACTCAGGAGGCTTGGGCAAGAGGATTGCAAGTTTGAGGCCAGAGGCAGCTTGTGTAACTTACTGAGACCTTGTACCAAATAAAACAAGAGAGAGAAAAGAAAAAAATGAATGTGGAATTTTTCACCTGCAGATCTCACTAAACTTACTATAATATATGCCTTTGTAATGTTGTTGTTGTAGTTAGGTGCTGTTGAATCGCCGTTGAATCGATGTCTGACTCATAGCGACCATATGTACAACAGATGAAACACTATTGTCAGTGCCTCTCTGATGTTCATAGGGTTTTTGATGGCAGACTGCTTTTTGGGAATGGCTGTTGGGTCCTTCTCCCCAGTCGACAGCACCTACTGTTCCCAGAAGGTCTCCCATCCAAGTACTAACCAGGTTTGACCCTGCTTAGCTTCTGAGATCTGACAGAATCAGACACCACAGTTGTACAACTACAGATTTTTTAATATTAGTAAGCCTCAAATAATGCATGGTATACAAAAACAATTTCAGAAACTGATAAATACATTTGAAAAATCTAATTATTTACTAAAATGACTTTTTGCTTTTGTGTGGTTAAATAAGACATAAATCTTTAAAAACTCTAGACAATTATGACAATAAAGGAAGGATGATGCATAACAAATTTGAATAAAGGATATTAAAGTCCTTAACTTCTTCAAAAACAGTGTAGATGTACCGAATCAATGTACACTTTTTTATAATACTTAATTACCTTTGAAAAATATATTAGTGAAAAAACAGAAGAAAGTAGAAAAGAAGACTAAAAAAGGCTAAGAGGAAAGTTAAGATGGTACAATGTTGTAGAACCACTTTAAAATTTTCAAAAACAGAAGGATGATCCATAATGTCAAATGATAGAGACAGGACATAAATTTGAGGATGGAGCTGTGCCTATTGAATATCATAGCAGATTTTTAACAACTTCCAAAAAAGGTTTAACTGGGAACTAGAAGGTGAAGGATTAAAGGATGAGTGAGTGATTAGAAAAAGGAGAAAAAGATAAATATTTGTCAATATTGTCTTCAGTGGGTTTTTTTAAGAAAAACTTTGGACTCGGGTCTTCTAGAAATGAAGTAATAGCCTATCTTATCTCACAAATACCCTATACACTCTGTTCTTCTTACCTTTTCTCATTATGTAAAGATTTGTTTCTTGCTTTCTTATGGGAGGCAGACGTTTACTTTTTGGTACCTTAAATGAGATGGGCAGAATAGAAGAGGGGGCATAAAGTGTGCTGTGTAGACTATGGGAACTTTTGCCAATCAGGTTTATTTACTTGTTTCGCCTACACATACACAAAGTTCGAGTCTAATGATTCTATGTTCACTTTGAAAGTTAACAACTTCATCTGGAAGAACTACTCTAAAGTACACTTGAGTCAAGACTATCCACCATGGTATCGTGGTGTTAGACTGGGCTGCCCTAAATTTTTGCCGCGGATCCAACACCACTTGATTTTGGTACATGCTTGATTAACACCTTGGACATTTCTGTTTTTCAGGTAAGCTTTTGGTTTAAATGTTTCTCACTTGTTCATTTTCTCCTCAACTCATTTCACATCACTAGGTTTCTTTTATATTATCTGGTTATTGTTCTTGGTTTTCAGGCATTAAACTGCATAATATAAGTACTTAACATTTTAATTGCTTATACAAAGCACTGAATGTCTCATTTAATTAGGGAATAAATAATATTTTATAAATGAAGCTACTGTAATAATAATAACAATCATTAGTTGTAATTATGTCTTAAGACAGTAAGAAATTTCTGACAGTTTGCAAATTTAAGCTCACACTTAATAAAGACTGCTTTTTGATATTAGTTCTTTTTGAAAGCAGTGGATAACTTTGCCCATAGATATGTTAATCTCCCAAACTTAAATTACAAATTCTAGTAAGTTTCCAATGTAATAGGTTATTGCAGATACATTAATTAATTAGGGAGGAAATCTTATTTAATTTCTTGACTTTATGCAGAATAAATGGTCGTGTTTATGTTGCAATATCCTGTGAAAATGTGACAAATAAGAGGAGACTGTTTACATGGAAATTGTTTCTCTGCTCATAAATGGTCTATTTGATTTTTTAAAGATTTATAGTAACTATACCTCTCTTAGGATGCAGCAAGGAAATGAAATTTTGTTTAGATAGCCAATCATTAGAGATCTAACAGGGCATAGAGAGATACATATTAAATAAATTAGTAAAATTATCAAGGATAAAAGATGATATAAAAACAATTGAAAAAATAAAAAAGAAAATATTGTCTGGAAGAAAACAGAATTTGGAAGCTTGAAGATACATAGTCTTATTTTACAAATGAACAAACTAGAACCCAAAGGTTCTTAAAGTCATGCTCTCCAGGTCACTGGCAGAGGCAGTCTAGTGCCTGCTCTTGCCTCTTTATCATTCTCCCTCCCAGTGATCAATGATTATTTTTACTCCATGTAGGATAGGGCCTATTGCTGCTAGCAAAACTAATTCTCAAAATAAATGATAAAGAAAAAGTCTGCTTTACCTCTAGCCTTCTCTGGCTCCTATAACACTCTATCCTTGTTCTACTTCCTTCTCTTTAGTCATTTCTTTTCTAAATGTTTCACTGACTTCTCACCTTGTTATTTCTCCTAAATTTATAGCTACATTCATGAATTCAGTTTTCGTCTATACTAACTCAATTTCACTATTTGTAGAATGAAAGAATTGCAGTAGTCTCTTTTTAATTTGAAAAGCAGAGTCAAATATAATACAAAATGATAGAGGTTACAGAAGTCTTATTTAGGTAAAAATAACTGCTGCAGTCCAGCTGCAGCCTAGGATCCAGAGGTCCCCGAAGGCAGATGAGGAGTTAGCAATGGGTAACAGACACAGCAGCTTGGAGGCAGTGTGGATCTGTTCTGTTTATTTCCCAGATAACCCAACCTTATATACAGAAACTACAATTCACTAAACCATATGGAAGGTCAGAAAAAGGACAAAGGGAATTGGTAGCATTGATGGATTACAACAGGGTTTTGTCAATATCACATGAGTGTTACATGGTGATCAAAGTAAGAGATAACTTAGGGACAAATTGTGTTTACTTCAAAGAAATGAACTAAGATGACCTGAGCACCTGCAACTATGTTTATGTCCTACATCTAAGTTATTGATTACTCTATTTTAAGTGGGAAGTAGAGGCACTTTAACTATTATTAACTACTCTGTTCTTATGTGGGAACTAGGGGCAGTTAAACTGTTATTAATATGTCACACTATTGAGTCCACAATATGAAAAATGGGTGTTCTAACTTAGCAGATTGTTTTGCTTGTTGGAGGGCTGTTGGTATAGAAACTTTGGTTTGTGTTAACTCAAGGAGTTCATGCTGTTGGAAGTAATTCAAGGATTCTTTTATTGTAAGGCTGCTAGGGAGGCTTTTTCAGCTCCCAATCTGAATGAGCACTGCTCATGGAGTCAGAAGATTAAATATTTACATTCATTACTTGTTATTCATTAACATTTCCCAGAAATTTACTATATGAAGAAAACAGTGACCAATTCAAATTTAGGAAAAAGAAAAGGCAAGATTCCAAGTCCCTTTCCATGAAGAGACCTTCTTTTTGAGGTACTCTTCCCCTCTCGGTGGACTTTCCCTTCAAAGGCTTTGAGGTACATTTCCCCTCTCAGTGGATTTTCCCTCTGATGCCCTTTTAAAGGTACCCTTCCTCATGTGGGGACTCAGTCTACCCATCATGAGTGGAAACGGACCTGGAAAATAACATTGTCAGAAGAGGCATCTCATATACAATTAAGAATATAAAAAGACATTCAACATCACATGCCATGAGGGAATTGTAAATTGAAACAGCAATGAGATACCATGGAACATATATTAAAATAACCAAAATTTAAAATACTGACAATACCAAATGTTGGTGAGGATGTGGAGAAACAAGAATGCTCATTCACTGCTGGTGGGAATGCAAAATGGCACAATCACTTCGGAAGACAATTTGACAGTTGCTTGTAAAACTGAATTCATGCTTACCAAATGATCCAGTAATTACCCTCCTTGTGAAAACACTGAGAATGAACCCCAATACAAACTGTGCATTTTACATGTTATGGTGAGTAAATATAAGTTCATTGATTATAGGATATCAATAGTGGGGAAGGTTATATATGAGTACTAGGGAAAAGAAGGTAAGTGGAAACTGTATTTTCTGCTCAGTTTTGCTGTGAACTTTAAAAATTAAAGTTTATTAATTAAAAAAGAAATTTAAGACCCCAGAATCATGTTTTTAAAAGAAAATGACATTTAGAGTAACATGGTCTGAATGTTTACAATAAGTGAGCTATTAAATTTATCCCTTATGAGGCTCAGTTGCTCGCTCTTCCTTTCTCTCTTTCTTTCTTTCTTTCTTTCTTTCTTTCTTTCTTTCTTTCATTTCTTGTACAGTACTGGTAGGTTAAACCTAGGGCCTCACACATATTAGGCAAGAACTCTACCACTGAGCTGTACTACTAGTCATGTATACATATACATACATATATATATGTGTGTGTGTGTGTATTTGTGTATATATGTATATACACATATATGTACATACGTATATGTGTATATATGTATATACATACACACACATAATCTTTTATTTTGAAACACAGTCTTGCTAAATTGCACAGGTTTCCATTGGCTTTGAACTTGTGACTCTCCTCCTACCTCAGCTTCCTGAGTCACTGGGATGACAGGTGTGTACTATGGTGTTGCAGTTTTAGCTCTAGCCCGGCTAAGATCAGAGCCAAACCTACAACATAACAAGTTCGTCGGTGGCATAAATGAAGGACTTTGAGAGACCTTCAGATGGTAAAACAGGGAAGGTAAGTTTTATTGGGTGCTCCCCTGATGGAGAGCAAGGAGCAAGCAACCCTTATAGAGCAGAGCTCTCTAAGTGCTGGCATTCCATGCTGCAGGCTGAGTGCTGGTATAGCTCAGCCTTAAAGGCACAGCCACAGCCACTGGTGTTCCATGGAGGTCAGTTGGTCTTACCTCTCGCAGCTCGCCTTCTCAGCCTCCCTCCTTCCCAAGGATGGGAGGAATTCGGAGGCTCTTCGTGGCTTGCTTGAATCCTTCAGCTTTTCTGGGCCCCTGGGCTTGATCCCGCCGGCTTGCTTGCAGATCTCACTGGAGTAGGGAGCGCTGGTCCAGGTGATGGGGATCAGGTGACAGTTGAAGGATGGTCAGAGAGGTGAGGGTGAAGGGGGTCTGGGAGCCCTGCTTATATAGGGTCCCGGAGGGGTCACATGTTGGGATTCAGCCAATCAGGGCACACACCTGACAGGTACAGCAGGTAAACTATCATACCTGCCAGGTGGGGATAGTTATTACCCGAAAATGCTAAGGCGAGCCAATCAAAATGAGGGTGGTTAGGGCAGGTCAAACTGGCCAGGTGCCATCTTTACTCACTCGATGGGAGGGGCTAGTTTGAGTGAGATGAGCCCTGGGGTCAACTAGAGGTCAACTCCTCAGGCTGTTATGAGGGACCCTAGTTGTGGGATAGATTTTAAAAATCCCCAACAAGCAACACCCTTGGAATTTGAGATAATTTCAGGGGTGGTAGAATGTAAATTACGAATATGGTGTGGTGAGTTTTTTTTAATTATACTTAATAATTTGGGACTACTGGATTAAACTCTCTTACCTTCCAAACTACAAAGAACCCAAGACAAAGCTACTTAATGCTTATGATATGACCTTAGAGTCACAAAGTAGGCGTTTAGGACTGGCACAACTGTTTTGTTTCTGATAAAGTGAGATGGGATTTAGATTAACCATTCAGAAGCATCAGGATTGAAGGAAGACTCCTTAACAACCTACATTATGCAGATGACACAACTCTGCTTGCTGAAATTGAAGAAGATTTAAAACATTTACTGATGAAGATCAAAGATGAAAGCTTTCAATATGGGTTGTGACTAAACATCAACAAAACAAAAATCCTTTGCCACAGTCCCAAGCCTGCAGCCTAAGGATCCAGGGTTTCCCGAAGGCGGGTGAGGAGTCGGTGGTGGTGGGTAACAGAAACACAGCAGCTCGGAGGCTGTGTGGATCTGTTCAATTTATTGTTTGGATAGCTCATTTTTTATACAGTCTTTTTAGGCTTAGGTCATGCAAGTAGTAAGAATACGTGCAGTTTTACATACATCTGGCAGTCATAATAGCAGTGGAGGGTCAGGCTGACCAGAACAGCAGCCTTTACTTTTTTTCTCTAGCTGGGAACCAAGGTCTGCCTTAGATAAGTGCCTCTCTGTATTAAAATTGTCAAGGAGGCTTTTGTACTGTGGGAACAGGCCTGTGTATTCTTTTGATTGTTTTATATTTTCTCTGTAAACCTTAGCTATCATAGGTGGGGCCACTTTAGTCCAAGTAGGGGCTAACAACTCAGCCTGTTGCAGCTGAATCCTAAATGACATAATGTTTGAGTTCCAGGATGGAAGTTGCTGGTCATCTTTAACTAAAGTATTGTCCACATAATCTTTACAATTGGAGGTCATTACTTCTAACTCATTTACAAATTCCCTCAGTCTTGTCATTCTTTCAGTATTTGTTTCATTAGAGTTTAATACAATATTAGTTATGAGTATTAGTCCTAAACATAAAGTAATCATAATAATTAGAAGCAGTAATCCTATTCCTAGAAAGCAAAAAGCACATTTTCCTTTTCTTCATCCCCATCCATTTCTTGGAATATGAGTTCCTTGAACCTCTCTTCCCCATATCCGGACCTTGTCAGACAATATGGTTAGAAATGGCTGTGGCAATTCTTACAACTGGGCCAGTATGCAACTTCACAACAAATGGAGAAAAGATTGAGGTTGTCCAAGATTTTGCTTGGCTTGGCTCTATAATCAACACTCATGGAAGCAGCAGTCAAGAAATCAAAAGATGCATTGCTCTAGGAAAAGCTGTGGCAAAGATCTCTGTAGAGTATTGAAAAGCAAAGATGTTACACAGAAGGTGAAGGTGTGTGTGACTCATGACGTTATTTTCAGTCACATCATATGGTTGTGAAAGCTGGACATTGGACAAGGGAGACAGGAGAAGAATTGATGCTTTTGAAGTATGATGCTGGAGACATCTATCGAATATACCATAGACTGCCAAAAGAACCAACAGATCTGTCCTAGAAGAAGTGCAACCAGAGTGCTCCTTGGAAGCAAGAATGCCCAGACTGTGTCTTACATATTTTGGACATGTAGTCATGAGAGATAAATGCCTGGGGAAAGATATCATGTTTGGGAGAGTGGCAGGCCAATGGAAAAAAAGGAAAACCCTCCACCAGATGGATTGACATAGTTCTGCAACAATGAGCTTAAATATAAATAAGATTGTGTGCCTGGCACAGAATTGAGAAGTGTTTAGATCTGCTGTACATAGGGTCACTATGAGTCAGACTCAATGACACCTAACAACAACAATTCAGAAGCAAAACCATCATTTCTAGGAGAAGTCTGTCAGTTTGTCAGGCTTACATGTTACTGTGATGCTGAAAGCTATGCCACTGGTATCTTAGATACTAACAGGGCCACCAATGCTGGACAGGTTTCAACTAAGCTTCCAGACCAAGAGAGACTAGAGAGAAGAACTGGGCAGCCCACTCCCAAAACTCTTTGCCATTGAAAACGCTGTGAATATCAGAGAATCACTGTCAAATATAGTGTCAGAAAATCATCCCCACTTCCCCCGTCCCAGGCTGGAAGGCATTCAAGAAACAACTGGGGAAGATTTGCCTCCTCATAGGAGTTGTTGTTGTTGTTGTTGTTAGGTGCCGTCAAGTCATGTCCAACTCATAGTGACCTTTATAGGGTTTTCAATGGCTGATTGTTTTGGGATTGCCTCCCGAGTGGGTTGCCATGTCCTTTTCCTGTTTTTGTGTTGCTGGGAATCAAACTCTGGACCTTGGAGACTGCAGCGCAGCGCTCTACCAACTGAGCTAAATCTCAGCCCCCCTCAAAGAAGAGGTGGCCTTAATAACAGGTATATGGTAAAGCCCCTGGGACCTCTTGCTGATGTGGCTTGACTCAAAATGAGAAAAAACACGATAGCTGTAATTATGGGCTCAAACATAAAAAGATTATGTGCATGGCACAGTGTTGGATAGTGTTTTGTTCTACTGTACTTAGACTTGCTATGAGTCACATGCAACTCAATAGCACCTAATGACAATACTTAATTACATTCAGTATAAATAAAATAAATATAGTGCATAAATAATAAAAATTATTCACTAGGTAACCGAAAATACATTTTGCAATGTATTATTCTTAGAAAATATATCCAGAAGTTATACTTTTTAGAGTGAGACATTCTATGTTTATTATACCATCTGTATTTTGTGCAAAGAGCTGGTGTTAGAAAGCCAAAAGGGAAGAACATACAGTTTTTATCAAGCTTAAGGAATTGAAGAAGAAATTCAAGTCTTGAGTGGGAATAGTGAAAGATTCTGCAGAGAAAATATTAAACAACCCAGGAAATATCAAAAGAAGATGTAAGGAATACAGAGTCATTATACCAAAAATAATTGGTGGATGACCAACCATTTCATGAAGTTGCATATGATCAGGAACCAATGATATTAAACGATGAAGTGGAAGCTACCTTGAAGGAATTGCTGAAATGCAGGCTGCAAGAGTTGATGGAATACCAATAGAGATGTTTCAACAAACAGATGCAGCACTGGAGGTGTTAACATTTATGCCAACAGATTTGGAAAACAGCTACCTGGCCAACTGACTGGAAGAGATCCATATTTGTGCCTATTCCCAAAAAAAAAAGGGGTTCCAACTGAGTGTGGCAAGTATCAAATTATATCATTAATATCACATGCAAAATTTTGCCAAAGATCATCCAAAAGTGACTATAGTAGTCTATACAGAGGAGACTGCTAGAAAATCAAGGTGGATTCAGAAGAGGGCCTGGAACCAGGTACATCATTGCTAATATCTGATAGATATTAGCCAAAAGCAGAGAATACCAGAAAGATGTCTATGTTTTATCAACTATGCAATGGCATTTGACTGTGTGGATCATAACAGATTATGGATAACATTGTGAAGAATGGGAATACCAGAACACTTAATTGTACTCATAAGGAATCTGTACATGGACCATGAGACAGTCATTCAAACAGAACAGGGAATTACTGCCTGGTTTAAAGTGGAGAAAGATGTGTATCAGGGCTGTATCCTTTCACTGTACCTCTTTAATCTCTATGCTGAGCAAATAATCCAAGAAGATGGGCTTTATGAAGAAGTAGGCAGCATCATGATTGGAGGAAGGCTTATTAACTACCTGCTTTATGCAGATGACACAATTCTGGTTTCTGAAAGTGAAAAGAATTTGAAACGTGTACTGATGAAGATCAATGAGCACAGCTTTCAGTATGGGTTGCATCTCAACATCGACAAAACAAAAATCCTTACCACTGGGCCAGTGAGCAATTTAATGATAAACAGAGAAAAGATTGAGGTTGTTCAAGATTTTGCTTTACTTGGTTCTACAATCAACACCCATGGAACCAGCATTCAAGAAATCAAAAGACATATTGCATTGGTAAAAGCTGTGGCCAAAGACCTCTTTACAGTATAGGAAAGTAAAGACATACTGAAATGAAGGTGCTCCTAACTCATGCCATGGTATTTTCTGGCATATCATATGATTGTGAAAGCTGGACATTGAATAAGGGAGAGAGGAGAAGAATTGATGCTTTTGAATTATGGTGCTGGAGACAAATATTGAACATACCATGGACTGCCAAAAGAACCCACAGATCTGTCCTAGAGTGCAGCCAGAGTGCTACATGGAAGCAAGGATAGCTAGACTGTGTCTTACATGTTTTGAAAATGCACTCAGGAGGGACCAATCCCTGGAGAAGAACATTATGTTTGGGAGAGTGGTAAGTCAACAAAAAAAGGAACTAGATGGATTGACACAGTGTCTGCAACAATGGGTTTAAACATAAAGATTGTGTGACTGGCAGAGAATCAGGGAGTATTTTGTTCTGTTGTACATAGGGTTACAATGAGTCACACCTGACCTGATGGCACATAACAACAAGAAGTCTTTATAACAAATTCCTGATTGTAATGATTACAGTCTTGCTCTACATCATAGAACTGTTTGTTTTAAATTGAGTTTTTTCTCAGGGTGGGTGGTCCTGTGTAAGCAAGGTTTTGGTAGGAAAGTGTAAATTTTTTTCTAGCTTTATTGAGGTACAATTGACAAACAAAAGTTGTATATACCTGAGACCCAAAATGGTATTTTGATTTATACAAATTGTAAAATATAGCATGATATAAATAAATTGTGAAATAATTAGCACAATCAAATAAATTAATACATTTATTACCTCACATAGTTATTGTTTGTGTGTGTGCTGTGTATAGTGAGAGTACTTAAGATCTACTCTCTTAGCAAATTTCAAGTATATAATACAGTATTATTAACTGTAGTTGCCATGCTGTACATTGGATTTCCAGACCTAAGTCATCTTATAAATGTAATTTTGTACCTTTTGACCAACATCTTCCCATTTCCCTCACCCCATAGGCCCTAGAAACCCCTGTTGTACACTCTGCTTCAATGAGTTTGAGTTTTTTAGATTTCTCATATGCGTGAGAACATACAGTATTTATCTTTTTGTGTTTGGCTTATTTCAGTCTGCTTAGTGTCTTCCAGTTTCATTCTTTCATCCATATTGTTGGTAGGGGCAAGATTTCCTTTTTTAAAAAGACTGAATTATATTCCATGTTGTGTATCTGTGTGTGTGTGTGTGTGTGTGTGTGTGTGTGTGTGTGTGTGTACCACATTTTCTTTGTTTATTCACCTGACAATGAACACGCAGGTGTTTCTACCTCTTGGCTATTGTGAATAATGCAACAATGAACACAGAGGTGGAGATATCTCTTTCAAGATATAGATTTTATTGCCTTTGGATAAAATACTTGTAAGTGGGATATCTACGTCATATAGTAGTTCTGTTTTTGAATTTTTTTCAAAAAATTTTTCAGTAGTTGGGGGTTGGACCCAGGGCGTTCTACATGCTGGGGAAGTGTTCCTCCACTGAGCCACACCCTCAGGCCCAGCCCCCTACTTTTTTTTTTTTTTCCATTTTTGAGGCAAGGTCTCAGTTGCACTGGCTGCCCCTGTTCTTGAACTTGTGATTCTCCTGCTTTGGCCTCCCAAGTTGCTGGGATTACAGGTGTATGCCACAGCACCTGTCCTATTTTTAATTTTTTGAGAAAACTTCATTCTGTTTTCTATGACAGCTGTACTAATTTACATTATCACCAACAATATGCAAGAGTTCAGTTTCTCAACATCCTTGCCAACATTTGTGAGGTGATAGCTTATTGTGGTTTTTATTTGCATTTTCCCAATTAATGATGTTGAGTACATTTCATATATCTGTTGGCTATTTTTATATCTTCTTTGGAAAAGTATCTATTCAGATCCTTTGCCTATACTTTTGGTTTTTTGTTTTGTTTTGTTTTGATACAGGGACTCATTTTGTAGCCCAGGATGGCCTCAAACTCATGAGCCTTCTGCCTAAGCCTTAGAAGTGCTGGGATTACTGTTATTGGGTTTTTTTTTTTTTTTGGTAGTTTTTGCAGTACTAGGGGGTTGAACTCAGGGTTTCACATATGCTTTGCAGGTACTGTACCACTGAACTGCATGCCAACCCATATTTTACTTTTTATTTTGAGACAGTCTTGCTAAATTTTGCAGGCTATCTCTAGCCTTGAATTTGTGATCCTCTTGCCTTAGTTTCCTGAGTTGCTGGGATTACAGGAGTGCACCACTACTCCTGGGATGAGTGCTGGGATTATTAAATTGGGTTATTTGTGTGTGTTTTTGTTATTCAGTTGTATGAGTTTCTTATATATTTTGGACATTAACTCTTTATCAGATGTATGATTTTCAAATACATTCTCCTAATTTGTAGGTTGTCTTTATGTTTTGTTAGTTGTTTTCTTTGTTGTAAGAAGCTTCTTACTTTATTCTTTTACTTGTTTATTTTGTCTAAAATATTTTTGTTTTTGTTGTTGTTCTTGTTGTTGTTAGGTGCTGTGGAGTCAGATCCAACTCATAGTGACACTAAGATAGACTTAAGTATGTGCCTATAGTACTTGATGGATAAAATTGCCCTGGCTTTTAGGTGTATTCATAAAGCCTTAAAAACTTAATCCATATAAGAAAAGTTCAGCATAAATTATCTGTGACAATTAAAAATTTGATTCTTTAATTCATTTTTATTATCTTCATTGGCTTTAATTGGGGAATAATAAAATATATGGAAAAATGGAATTTCTCAGATAGTTCTTTTCATTTCTTCTTAATCAAAGTAAGTACTTTTCTTAAGATGAAAATACAGATTCACTTCTGTAAATCTTCAGACATCACTTGGGTGTGATACCTCCCCTGGGCTTGCTGTGGGTCATTCTCTCTTTTAAATTGTTAGGTGCCATCGAGTTGGTATCCAACTCATAGCAACCCTTATAGGGTTTTCCATGGCTGACTGTTTCGGGATTGCCTTGGGAGTGGATTGCCAGGCCCTTCTCCCACTTTTGCAGTGCTGGGAATCGAGCTCCGGACCTCAGAGACTGCAGTCCAGTGCTCTACCAACTGAGCCAAATCCCAGCCCCTCTTTTAAATTAGTATATATTAATTCTACAAAGTAAGAATTTTCATTATGACATTCCCATATATCCATTTTATGCATTCTGATCATATTCACTCCTTTTCCTCTCTCTTTCCCTTTCTCCTTCCATATTCCTAATAGTCCTCTTCTACTTTCATGGCCTTCTTCCCTCCACCCCACCCTAGATTCCATATATAAGAGAAAACGTGTGAGACTAGGCTTTGTGGGTCTGGCTTATTTCACTTAACATGATGCTTTCCAGTTCCATCCATTTTCCAGCAATGACATAATTTCATTCCTTTTTTGTGGCTGACTAAAGCTCCATTGTGTATATGTAACACATTTTCTATATCTATTCATCTGTTGATGGACACCTATGCTATTTTCTTGGGTACTGTGAAGAGCCATGATAAATATGGGTAAACAGGTATCTCTATAGTAAAGCAGACTTTGGTTCTTTGAGCAATATATACGAAAGTAATATAACTACATCACATGGAAGTTCTATTTTTGCTGGGTATGGTGGTACGTGCCTATAATCCCAGCAACTCAGGAGATAGATACAGGAGGATCATGAGTTTGAGGCCAGAGGCAGCCTGCATAATTTAGCAAGACCTTGTCCCATGACAAAGAATAAAAAAGGGACTGGGGGTGCAGCTCAGTGGAATAGTATATGCAAAATATGTACGAGGCCTTGAGTTCAGCTCCCTAGTACTACCCCCCCCCAAAAAAAAAAAGAAAAAGAAAAAAATTTTTTAAAGAACCTCCATATTGATTACCCAAGTGGCTGGACTAATTTACATTTCCACTAGTAGCAAATCAGGGTCCCCATGCATTCTCACCAGCATTTGTTATTATTTGTTTCATTGTTCTAGTCAATCTAACTGGGGTGAGGTGGAATCTCAGTATAGTTTTGAGTCGCATTTCCTGTTGGCTAAGGTTCTTGAACACTTTTTTCATGTACTTCATTTGAAAAGTGTCTGTTCAGTTCCATCGCTCATTTATTGATTGGACTATTTGGATTTTTGTTTAATTTTTTGAGTTCGTTATTTGTTCTAGTTATTAATCCCCTGTTCGATGACAATCTGGCAAAGGTTTTCTCCTATTACAGAGGCTATCTCTTCACCTTGTTGATCATTTTTTTTTTGCTGTGCAGAGTTTTTTAATTTAATGCAATCCCATTTGTCAATTCTTGCTATTATTTCCTGAGCTATTAAGAGTCCTATTCAGAAAGTTGTTGCCTATGCCTAAATCTTAAAATGTTTTCCCCTAACAGGTTTAAAGTTTTATGTCTTACATTTAAGTCTTTGATCTGTTTTCAGTTGATTTTTGTACAAGGTGAGAGGTAGGGATCTAATTTCAGTCTTCTACATGTGAATATCCAGTTTGCTGTGTGGCTCCTTGACATGGAGGACAACTATACAAGGTCTACTTTACATAAAAGTATGGAGAACAATGAGAAACTTTGATTTCTAAAGAGATGAGATATCAGTAGAACTGTTCCTTATCTTTCATCATTGTTTGCCTCAACTCTTCAAAGTTCAGTGTTAGATTCAGTAAATTTATTTGTAGAGTATGAAGTACATAATCATGCCTTTTGCTACTGAAATTATACCTTTTGGCCTATTATGTCATAGTCAATTTGAAAAAGAATGGTTTTGTCATATAATATTGTCTACAGGCTTCTGGGATTAATCTAGCATCATGTAACATATTTTCATTATTAAAATTTTATGACACTATATATTGATGCTTCCTACGGTATTTAAAACTAATTTAATTGTGCTGTTCCCCTGAATTCTCATTTTAATGGAGCAGGAAAAAGTAATTAGACTTAAGTGCAAAAACTGGGCTACTGGAAACAATTGTTTTTTAAATTCTCAGTTTATTAAACAAAATTAAAATGGTTATTTTAAGGAGTCATTGGTGCACTGAGTAGGGAAAGGCATATATATTTTATTAAAATTTAGGGTGATGCATACTTTTGTCACTTTATTTTCCATAGAACACTTCAGTGTTGACTGGTTCATGTATAGAAAATGAAACTTGATTCTGCTGACCAGAAACTTCTTCAGATTATTTAGTGACTTGTTGTTAGGTGCTGTCAAGTCATGTCCGACTCATATCCTCATAGGGTTTTCAATGGCTGATAGTTTTGGGATTGCCTTGGAGTAGATTTCCATGGCCTTCTCCCCTTTTTGTGGTCCTGGGAGCCAAATGTGGGACCTCAGAGATTGTAGAGCAGCGCAGGACCAGCTGAGTTAAATCCCAGCCCTTAGTGACTTGAGAAACCTTAAAATACCATTCTTAAGAAGTAACTCCAAACATTTTATGTTACTTTTGTAAATTTTGTACTTTAAATATATGGTTCTTCACATAATTGTGGCAGATGTGTTTTATAGACTTACTCCTTTCTATTCTTATGTTTTTGTTGTTATTAGGTGCTGTTGAGTTGGTATCCCACTCATAGTGACCCTATGTACAACAGACAAAACACTATTGTTGTCCTTCTCTGCTATTCATAGGGTTTTCAATGGCCGATTGTGTTTTGGGAGTGGGTTGCCAGGTCCTTCTCCCAATATTCTTATGTTAGGTTATATTATTTTTCCCAATTATTTACTATCTTCACCATATCAGGATCATACATTTTGGATTAGCTATGTGCTCTTCTTTAACTAATGTGACCATATGTGAGTTTTATGCTGTGGAACTATTTGCTATCAATAATTCCACCATTGTTCTTTTCCCTGTTACAAGAATGGTGCCTCACAGGTAGGGGCTTCTCCTTCAGCGTAGATCCTAGAATCAAGAACATACATGAACCAGTGTAACAACCAACCTGTAGTCAACATGGGATATGGGCCAGAAATAAACCTCCATTCAGGTATACAAAAACGTTTTTACCCTAGCACAATGTAGCAAAACCTGACTTCTCAGACTGTAAGTAGCCCTCATTGAAAACAAACAAACAAAAACAACAGGAGGTTTAAGTGATCACCATCATATAACTTGATTGTACTATATGGATCTCCATGTTGGCCTATTTTGGCTTTGGTCCAATCCACTGAGATTGTTTTGTTCTTGAGAATTTGAAATAAGAGACTTAAAATGTAAATACTAGTGGCAAGATAATCCCTTCCAAGCCATGTCCCCATGACCTACTTCCTCCAACCAGGCCCCACCTCCTACTACAAGATTTAGTATGAACTCATCAATGGACTAACCCATTGATGAAGTTAACACCTTCATGGTTCAATTATCTCTCAATAGTGCCACTAGCTGGATCTTTTTATGGAAGTTTCCTATTCAAAACACAACAGATGCTTCTTTAAAATAGGTAATAATAAGAGAGGGGGAAGTTATTCCCAACACAGTCAACTCACAGAGGACTTGAATCCAGAAACAGGAAGGGACTTTGATGTCACTCACAAGTAGAAGTTCAAATGGCTAATGAATATATAAGAAGGCATTCATTACCTTAATAAAAAAGGACATACAAATTAGAACCACAATGAGAAACTAGTATAAAAGCATCAGCTTGGCAATAGTTAATAAGTCTGGAAAGATAAAGTATTTGTAAAGATGTGAAATAATGGAAACATTTATACACTGTTTATGGAAATGTAAACTGGCACAACTTTAAAAATAATTGGGGAGAATATAGCAAAGTTGAAGATATACATATTTTACAAACCAGTAATTTCATTTCCAAATATGTACCTTAGAGAAATATATGCACATATATATTCAAAATTCTTATCAAAATGGCAAAAAAATGTTGTGTACAGTTGTGATGGACTCAAACTGAAAGGTCTTATAGAGAAGGGTTGGGGTTGGCTTCATAAGATAACATTATGAGAAAGCAGAAGGAACAAGTAGGATGAAGAAACTGGTATGCAGACCATAAAGCAGTCAGTATTTATTCATTTGTTTATTTATTCTTTTTAAAACAACTTTATTGAGACAATTCTCTTACCATACAATTTACATCTTTATAAAATTCTCACTATAGAATTTACACCTTTATTCCATAAAATTTGCATATTTGTCTAAATCAGTAGTCTTTAGTGTATTTACAGACTTGTACAATCATCAGCACAGTCAAATGGTAGACTGTTTTTTGTCATTTAAAAGAAATCCTGATCCTATCAGCAGCCATTTTCCACTCTATCTGTCCCTGCTACACCAGCCCTCAGCACCATTAATGTACTATCTGTGTCTACAGCTTTGCCTGTTCTTCATAATTCATATAATTAGAATCATTCACCATGTGACCTTTGGAGACTGGCTTCTTTAACTTAACATAACTTAACATAATCTTTTCAAAGTTCCTCTGTGTCATACTAAGTATTAGTATGTTATTATTTTTCATTGCCAATTATATTCTGTTAAATGGATTTTCTATATTTTCTTGCTCCATTTGTCTAATGGATATTTGTATTACTTTCACCTTTTGAATAATGCTGTTATGACCATTACTGTACATGTTATGGTATGATCATATATTTTTAATTCTGTTCAATGTGTACCTATCCGTGGAATTGCTGAGTCATGTGCTGACTGTTTAACATCCTGAGGACCTAGAAACTTGTTTTTCCATAGTGACTGCATCATTTTGCATTGGTCTCAACTATGTATGAGGGTTCCAATTTTTCTGTATCCTTGTCAACATGTTTTTTTAATCTCCTTTTATTAGTAAATGATGATGAGGTACACAGTAATACAGCATTGGTTTTTTCCATTATGCATTCATTACATGTCAATATTTATTGAGCACTTACTTTAGGCCAAATATTTCTGCAAACACATCCTTATGTATAATCTCTAATCTTCATGTCCATAATATGAATAGGGCCATATTAAGATTTACAACTGTAATAAACACTGAAAATATTATGGTGCTTTGTCACTACTCCACCAATAAAAACACAAACCCAACAGAAAATTTCAGATAATACCTATGATATGATAAAATAGATAATTTGATGATTAAACTGATGCTTCTTACATCAAATTTATTTAAAAATTTTTGAAGTGCTAAAGATCTCAAAAATATTTTATTTTCTCTTGATAGTTTACTGGTTCACTGAGCACATCTGTATTCTGCCTATTGGGTAATGCAACCAGATTTATATGGTATGTACTATTACTCTACACTGTAGCTGTAGCCCTGTGGCATCCGATCCTGTCAGATCTCAGAAGCTAAGCAGGGTTGGGCCTGGTTAGTGCCTGGGTAGGAGACCACCTGGGAACACCAGAAGCTGTAGGCTTGGGAGAAGGACCTGGCAACACCCTCCCCCCCAAAAATTAATCTGCCATTGAAAACCCTATGAACAGCAGTGAAGCACTGACAATAGTGTTTCCCCTGTTGTACAGAGGGTCACTATGAGTTGGATACTGACTCGACGGCACCTAACAACAACAACAACAACTACTCTACAAGTAAAGAAATCGAATCTTTAAGAGGTTAAACAGTTTGACTGTAGTCAAAATGATAGCAAGGTTTGGAACTGAGAATGAAACTCAGTTCTATTAGATCTACCAGATACCAAAATTGGTATTTATAATGCCCTTATATGTACACTGGAGTGAAAGAAAGGAGAGAGAAGTAAAGGCAAATGCTGTCATCTGTCTGATTTTAGTGTTACTCTGTGTTAGATGTATCCTAAAACAATATTACTTGTTTCTTAGTAATTTACTAGGCTTTAGTGCAATGACTTGTTCAATTTTTTCAAAAGCCTTCTATCTCATTAGATCACAGACATGAGTCCAAGCAGCTAAGCCAAGGTGCTTTGGATAACAACTATGCAGGATATGTAAGAATTTGGCAACTAAGAATTTCTTAATTGGTCAAATTTATATCTATTATCCTCCTCCTTAAAATAAGTTGCATCATCTGTAGTTTCTCAGTCCCTGATGCAAAACCTTGTGTCTGATGTAATGACTCACTTTCCCAAACATTTGTGTGTTTCTGATCCCAACAGGTAGTGTTAAAAGTATTTATTTTTGAATCAGACTGCTCTCAAGATAATCATTTGCTAGCCATTGCACATGGGGTAAATTACTTTTCTAAGAACCTACCATATTAGGCTGTTGGTAACCCAGTGTGAGAGAATATAAAATGTACATTCTTGGCATAGGCTGAGTGATGAATGACTCTTGGCCACTTTCTTATTTATTGTCTACCTGCAGTCCTTGGTCAAGAGAGACAAATCCCTAGAGAAGGACATCATGTTTAGGAGAGTGGCAGTTCAATCAAACCCTTAGCTAGATAGATTGACACAGTCTCTGCAACAAGAGGCTTAAACATAAGTAAGATCATGTGCCTGGCACAGAATTGGGCATTATTTCATTCTGTTGTACATAGGACTCCTATGAGTGGGACCTGACTTGAGGGCACCTAACAACAACAAAAGTCCTTGGGGTATTTACAAAATGATTATCCTTGAAATAATTCTGAGGCCCACAGGGAAGTCCCCATATAATTACATGGCAGAGACCAATCCAAGTAGTTTGTTCCATCAAAATAGATTAAGCTTTAAAGGTAATTTAAATTTCTCTCTTTAAAGAGATTTGGAATATTAGAAAGGTCTTCCAAGTCAAGTCTCCTCTGAAGGCCCCTTTGTTACTACTCAAACTGGTGAACATTGTTCAGCTTCATAGTGTAGCATGTTGTGGTGGTGTTAGGTGCCATCCAATCAAGTCCAACTCATAGTGATACTATGTGCATCAGATCAAAACACTTCTTGATTCTGTGCCAGGCATGATTTTATTTAAATTTAAGCCCATTGTTGCAAACATCTGGTGGAGGGTTTTCCATTTTTTAATTGACATTGTTGCAAACATCTGGTGGAGGGTTTTCCTTTTTTTAATTGACTTGCCACTCTCGCAAACATGATGTCCTTCTCCAGGGATTGGTCTCGTCTGACTACATGTCCAAAATATGTAAGATTACTTGTTTCTTAGTAATTTACTAGGCTTTCTTGCTTTTTACTGGCCATTCTTGCTTCCAAGGAGCACTTTGGTTGCACTTCTTCTAGTACAGATTTGTTGGTTCCTTTGGCAGTCCATGGTAAATTCAATAATCATGTCCAGTACCATGATTCAAAAGCATCAATTCTTTTCCTGTCTCCCTCATTCAATGTCCAGCTTTCACAACCATATGATGCAACTGAAAATACCATGGCATGAGTAAGTCGCACCTTTGTCTTCAATGTGACATCTTTATTTTTCAATACTCTAAAGAGATCTTTTGCCACAGCTTTTCCTAGAGCAATGCGTCTTTTGATTTCTTGACTGCTGCTTCCATGAGTGTTGATTATAGAGCCAAGCAAAGCAAAATCTTGGACAACCTCAATCTTTTCTCCATTTATTGTGAAGTTGCATACTGACCCACTTGTAAGGATTTTTGTTTTGTTGATGTTCACTTGTGATCCATACTGAAGGCTATGATCTTTGATCTTCATCAATAAATGTTTTAAATCTTCTCCACTTTCAGCAAGCAGAGTTGTGTCATCTGCATAACGCAGGTTGTTAATGAGTCTTCCTTCAATCCTGATGCTGCGTTCTTCCTCATAAAGTCCAGCTTCTCAGATTATTTGCTCAGCATATAAATTGAAGAGATATGGTGAAAGTATTCAGCCCTGATGCACACTGTTCTTAACTTTAAACCAGGCAGTGTTTCTGTGTTCTATTTGAACAACTGCCTCCCGGTTCACATACAGATTCCTCATGAGTACAATTAGGTGCTCTGGTATTCCCATTTTCTGAAGTGTTATCCATAATTTATTATGACCCACACAGTCAAATGCCTTTGCATGGTCAATAAAACATAGATAGACATCTTTTGATATTTTCTGCTTTTAGTTAATATGCACCTGACATCAGCAATGATGTCCCTGGTTCCCTGCCCTCTTCTGAATCCCACTGGATTGTCTGATAATTCCCTGTCTATATACTGCTGCAGTCACATTTGAATGATATTTAGTAAAATTTTGCTTGCATGTGATATTAATGATATTGTCTGATAGTTTCCACATTCAGTTGAATCCCCTTTTTTGGGAATAGGCACAAATATGGATCTCTTCCAGTCAGTTGGCCAAGTAGCTGTTTTTCACATCTGTTCACATAAACATGTTAACACCTCCAGTGCTGCATCTGTTTGTTGAAACATCTCTATTGTTATCCCATCAATTCCTGGAGCCTTGTGTTCCGCCAGTTCTTTCAAGGCGGCTTCTACTTTGTCCTCCAATAACATTGGTTCCTCTTCATAAGCAACCTCTTGGAATGGTTGGTCATCTACCAATTCTCTTTTTTATAATGACTCTCTGAATTCTTTCCATCTTCTTTTGATGTTTCCTGCATTGTTTAATATTTTCCCTGTAGAATCTTTCACTACTGCCACTCGAGGCTTGAATTTTTTCTTCACTTCCTTAAGCTTGAGAAACAGAGCATGTTCTTCCCTCTTGGTTTTCTGCCTCCAGCTCTTTGCACATGTCATTATAATATTTGTTTTTTTCATCTTGAGCTGCATTTTGAAATCTTCTGTTTAGATCCTTAACTTCATCATGTCTTCCTTTTACTTTAAGTGCTTGATGTTGAAGAGCAAGTTCCGGTGTCTCTTTTGACATATAATTTGGTCTTTTCTTTTTTTTTTCTTTCCTGTCTTTCTAATAACTTTTTGATTCCTTCTTGAATGATATCTTTTATGTCATGCCACAACTTGTCTGGTCTCTTATCATTTGTATCTAATGCATTAAACCTATTTTTGAGGTGGTCTCTGAACTCAGGTGGGATATACTCAAGTTCATACCTTTGCTCTCATAAACTTGTTCTAATTTTCAACTTCAGTTTGAACTTGCATATGAGAAATTGATGATATGATCCACAGTCAGCACCTGGTCTTGTTTTGGTATTTGATATAGAGCTTTTCCCTTGTCTCTTTCCACATATGTAGTCAATTTGATTCCTGTATGTTCCATCTGGTGAAGTCCATGTGTATAGTCTCCATTTATGTTGAAAAATGTATTTGCAATGAAAAGGTCTTTGGTCTGACAAAATTCTATCATGCAGTCTCCAGCTTCATTTCTGTCACAAAGTCCATGTTTTCCAATCACTGAGCCTTCTTTCTTTCCAACCTTTGCATTCCAGTCACCAGTGATTATCAGTACATCCTGACTACATGTTTGATCTATTTCAGATTGCAGAAGCTTGTAGAAATCTTCCCTTTCTTCATTTGTGGCCTTAGTGGTGAGTGCATAAATTTGGATAATAGTCATATTAATTGGCCTTCCTTGTAGACGAATGGATATTATTCTATCACTGACAACATTGTATTTCAGGACAGATCTTGAACTGTGTTTTTTGATGATGAATACAACCTCATTTCTCTTTATCATTCCCAGCATAGTGGACCATATGATTATCTGACTCAAAATGGCCCATGCGGGTCCATTTTAGCTCAGTGATGCTTAGAATGTCAATGCTTATGCTCTCCATTTCTCTTTTAATGATTTCTCATTTTCCTAGATTCATACTACATACATTCCATGTTCCAAATATTAATGGATGTTTACAGTTGTTTCTCCTCATTTTGATTCATGCCACATCAGCAAATAGAGGTCCCTGGAGCTTTATTCCATTTGTGTCATTAAGGTTGACTCTACTTTGAGGTGGCAACTCTTCCCCAGTAATCTTTTGAGTGTCTTCCAACCTGGGGCACTCATTTTCTGGCACTATATCTGACAGTTTTTCTTTTGTATCCATAGGGTTTTCAATGGCTAGTTGTCTTGGGAGTGGTTGGCCAGTGCCTACTCCCTAGTCTGTCTTATTCTGGAAGCTCAGCTGAAACCTCTCCACTATGGGTAACCCTGCTGGTATCAGAGATACCAGTGGCATAGCTTTCAGGCTCATCGCAACACACAAGCCCCCACAGTGTGGCAAACTGACAGATGTGTGGGGGATAGTGTAGCGTAGTTGAAAGAAATATACATTCTGTACTCTGATTGTAGCTGTGTTGATCCTGATTAGGAATTTTCCATAGGGAGTAAAGTGAGAATTAAAGCTGTAGGAATTGAAGTTTTGTCAAATCCCTCTTCCCTATCCTTCATGAGATTTTGGTAATTGGTAGTGGAGCAGGAAACTTCCATTATAGTTACTTGATAGTGACCAAGATTTCTAGATTCTCTATAATCTGTAGGTGTAGTGCTCCAGGTATTAGGAGGTATCAGCTAGGTATATCTAAAGCATGCAGCAATATTTTCTAGAGTTTAGATCTCTGGTTCTCAAACTTCTACATGCTTCATAATCACATGGAAGGTTTGTAAGACAGATTTCTGGACCCTGACTCTTGAATTTCTAATTCATTAGCTCTAGGTGTGGTCTGAGATTTTGCATTTCTAACAGATTTCCAGGATTTGATGTTGCTGGTCTAGAGACCTAGAAATAGTCCTTTAACTTTTGCTATGAAGCATTTTAATATTTAAATTGTGCTCTTTTTTCATAGGGAACTTGCCACTTTAAATCTCCATATAAACCAAAATAATATCTAATATGAATATATTTGACTGGCAGACACAGCCTGGTTTATATATTTTGTTTTGAGATAAGGTCTGTACACATGCATAGCATGTACCAATATTCATAATTTCCAGAAGGGAATTAGTATTACTTGGCTGCTAATCAAGAGATGGGCTGGGATTTAGCTCAGTGGGTAGGGTGCTGTGCTGCAGTCTCTGAGGTCCCAAGTTCAATTCCCAGCACTGCAAAAATGGGAGAAGGACCTGGCAATCCACTCCCAAGGCAATCCTGAAACAGTCAGCCATTGAAAACCCGATGAGGGTCACTATGAGTCGGATACCGACTCGACAGCACCTAACAACAACAACAACAATCAAGAGATATACAGACAGCTAAGAAAAAATGTCCCCCAAATTTCTGTCAGTTTTTCATGCTGTGGGGACTTGCATATTGCTGTGATGCTAAAAGGTATGCCACCAGTATTTAGATACCAGCAGAGCCACCCTCATAGTGGACAGGTTCAGCTGAGCTTCCAGACCAAGCCAGGCTAGGCAGAAGGACCTGGCTGCCCACTCTCCAAACAATTAGCCATTGAAAAACCTATGAATAGCAGAGAAGCACTGTCAAATATAGTGCTGGAAAATGAGCTCCCTTGGCTGGAAGGCATTCATGAAACAACTAGGTAAGGGTTACTTCCTCAAAGTAGAGTCGACTTTAATCATGGGAATAGAGTGAAGGCCCTGAGACCTCCTTTTGCTGATGTGGCACAAACTCAAAATGAGAAGAAACATTGTGTCTACAACAGTGATCTCAAACACTTAAAAAAAGATCTTGTGTATAAGAGTGTCGGAGAGCATTTTGTTCTCTTGTACATAGGGTCACTATGAGTCAGACCTGATGTGATGGTACCTAATATCAGTCTGTATGTTACACAAATTTTAATGCAGGACAAAACTGAGAAGTGACACTTAGGAGCCCTCTATACTAGAACCTTTTAACAATGTTTCTTCCTTCAGAGAACTCTCTTACCCTCCAAGTATACAACTTCTTCCTGGTTCCTAGTCATCTCTGTCTCTGTCGAGAGATTTCATGTTTTATTTTCACGGTAATCTTTCCATCTTTGTTCAATTAAAGTTCTGTTTCTTATTGAAGACATTTTAGGCAGTATCAAGCAGAAGATTTATTTTTTTGAACACAGAAAAAATTGTCTCTGAAATCATACTATTCCTGAGGTTAATTTTAAAAGCTGACCTACCTGTATTATTTTAGGACTTTTTGGATCCTGGGAGAGGAAGAGCAGTAGAATTCTTGGGCCTATCATATTCTGCTCTTGAGGAGCTGTAGAAACTTGTCCAGGTTACCCGTTCTACTTACATCTCAGGTTTATCATTGGCCTTTCATAGTGTACAAGTTTAGCATTCATGTTTTGAAACCTCTGTAGCATGATCTTCTCTTTGAGCACAGTATTTAAAAATCAAAAGTGCCAGTGCTTTCAATCATCAGACTTATTTTAAATCACAAAGAAACTGTTGAGAACTAGAATTGCCCTTCATACATTTGTCCTACAGCCTAATTTGTCCAGTTTATTTCATGTTATGTGAAGGTAGCTTTTGTAAGAACTATTCTGTTCTGGCTTTTTACTCTTTATTCTTACGAAGCATTCTATGAACATTACTTTGAAATGCTTGATCTGACCCAATCTGACAAGTGCTTATTTTCTTTCCTGAAGCAAAAGCCTATTAACACTTCAAAAAGTTCCAAACCATAAGATTCCTATTACTCTAAATATTCTTTCCAATTCAAATAGACAGAGTTGCCACTCTATCAATTATTGCTTGGTAAAAGAGCATGTTCATCTATATCACCAGAAAAGTATAACAAAGAAAGTGCAAGCAACTTTATATATATATATATATATAGTGCAAGCAAATATACACACACACACACACACACACACACACACACACACACACACACACATATATATATATATATATATATATATATATATTTCCCCCCAGGATATCAAAAACAAGGATAATTACATTATGTATTCTTTTAGTAATCGATTTATTCATGAATTCAGCATTTATTGAGGGCCAACTATGTGTGAGACACTGATACTGCTAGACTCACACCATCTTTACTAACACTTGGTTTTCAGTGACACTAAGATTTTTACTTTGGCTTTCTTGCACATTTTCATCAGCATAGAAATGAAAAATTTGTTAAAGTAACTTGATATAACATCCCAGCCAGTTCTATATTTCTCTGTATACAAAAGCAAGAAAAGCCTCCTATTTTCCCTAGGATGAGGTTTGGGGAGTTGCATCTCAGTCCTCATTTATTGAACATTTGTGGCAGGTGCTTTACAAAATGCTGGATTGATACTATCTCATTTATCTTTTTCAACAGTCCTCAGACCACATATTATTATCCCAGTTTTGCTGTTACTGAAATGAGGCATGAACTGCTTGTAAAAGTCACACAGAAGCACAGTCAAGATTCATATCTACTTGGTTTACTCCAAAGTTTCTGTCAGTTAACTAAAGGTGTTTACCTAAAGGTGAGTCTATACTTTTGACTTCACAATCTCCAAAGTTCAAGCACTTCTGTGCTTATAGTAGATATAGACATGGAAGCATGAATGGTGATAATAGCCCTTACCATATGCAGTATTCTGTGCATTAAACATGTATTTATTATATCGCTTAAAAGCAGAAGGTAAGAAAATCCAGATGGAAGCATCTTGAGAGGTGTCTTGGGAAGCTGGAAGACAGTTTTTTTTACTTGTTAAAGAAAGCACTGATACTGTTAAACATCTAGATATTTGTGAATTTTGGGGGACTGGAAAGATAGAATAATCTTTATTTTTGTATTTAAATTCTATGGGTTTAGCTTTGGTATTAACTAAATGCCACTTCAAATGGCAGTATGGCAAGGTTGCTGTCACATTTGATTCATTTTTATTAATAAAATATGAATAAAATAGTGAGGGAAAATAAGATACAGTTATCATGAAATTGAGTCACCTTTCATACTATATTTGTTTTTATGGCCTTTGAAGAGTAAGAACTTTACTTTCTTTCAATATCTGAGTGGTAAGTCCCTCAGATAATTACTTGATTCCTTGGCTACTGTAAATTGCAGTCTTTGTATTTTGGTGTTGCCATATTTGTTGGTCTATTGTTCTTTGGAGTTACTTCTTGGTTTGGAACACATTTATCTGCTTTGGATATTTTCAACATGAATAATATTCTTTGCTTTATATCATCTATTGCTACATTCCTGGCCTTGTGCATACTAGGCAAGTGCTATACCACTGAGCTACAACCCCATCCCCCTTTTTATTTTTCACCTTGAGACATAGTCGTGCTAAATTGCACAGGCTGCCCCTGGCCTCAAATTTGTGCTCCTTCTGTCTCAACCTCCTGATTTGCTGGGATTACAGGTGTGTGCTATGGTACGGAGGCTGTTGCTCCTATATTAGAATCATCTGATGGGTTAAGGAAAAACAGCACAGGCTCATTTTATAAGGATTCTGATTTAGCTGATCTGGTATTTTTAAAGACACTCCCAGGAAATAGAAAATTTCAGTGAATGTTGAAAGTCCCTGTTTCCCGGGAATGTTTTCGTCTTTTTTGCACAGCATTTTAATTAGTCTGCCACCAGTGGATTCCAAAATCTTTGCCTCTTAGCACTGTGAATAGAATGGCATCAAAGTAGAGATTCCTCAGCCTATTCCTGTGAATTACTGGTAAGTTTAGGAAGCTCAGATCAAATATGCAAAACATAAGAAAAATGACTCCTATTATTCAGTAAATAACTCTGCTAGCTCTAGGCAACCAAGGGGGGTCTAATGTGGTATTAGGCCTAATTTGGTTTGAATGACTTAGTAATTAAAATTGATCTGACAGTGATTTGTACTTTTATTTTAGGAGACCAGGCTGATAATTGACCTTTAACATATATGTTATTGTTGTGTGTGCCATTGTCTTAACAAGAAGTGTTGTATATTACTGTAATTGAACTTTGTCTAGTACTTAATGTGGCCTTATTACTATTTATGGAAGAATTATTTTTTGTTCCTTTGTAACTTTGTTGATCATTTTTTGTATATCTGTTATATAATGAAGCAGAAGCTTGTCATCATTCAGAATTTTTTTCTGTGTTCATTGTAATACTTTTTCCTCTATATAAAGGAAATTTAAAGAACTGGGAAGCCAGTAGGGGGGATAATTGCTATTACTGTATATTCTCAAATGTAACCTGCAACCTTTCGACAGTTTTGTTGTTGTTTTTTAAGTGCTATTGAGTTGAGTCCAACTCATAGTGACCCTATTTACGACCGAATGAAACACTACTCAACACTATGGCATGCCCTGCACTATGTCAGTGCTTCTCTACTATTTATAGGGTTTTCAATGGCTGATTGTTTCCAGAGTGGGCTACTAAGTACTTCTTCCATTTTTGTGGTGCTGGAGATCAAACCCAGGGCTTCAGAGCACACAAAGCAACACTCTACAGAATTGAGAGTTTTAGAGTGCTACAAAACCAGACGCAGATCTCCATGCAATTCTGATCCACATCTGATTTTGTATCCCTCTAAAACTGTGGAAAGGGTGTGGATTAGATTTGAGAATATATGGTGCTTTCATTTCTCTCTCTCTCTCTCTCTTTTTGGTGAAATGACCAGTATAATCTAGATTTACTTAATTAGACTTTCTTTTGAATATTTTTGTTTGTAGGGCCAACCTACTTACTCCCCACCTTTCCTAGCATCCATAATTATTGTTAAAGACTTTAAATAGGTAAGCACTAAATTATCACTTGGATGTTGATTTGGCCCAGGCCTGAGTATATTCATATTACTAGATCTCATGTTGATAATTAACATTTTATCAGAAATTACTGACTTGAAAAATAATTTATGGAAAGGGTTTTCCTTACAGAATAAAAGACTGAGGGAGTCTTTCACACCTTCCCAGTGTCCTCTTCCAGACAACTAACTGATGTTCTGAACCATATTAGTTAGATATTTAATTTTTATTTTTGATATTCTTTTATCATTAAAGGTATTATACAGATGTTCTAGTAGGAACAAAGAAAAAGGTGAAAATCACTCCAAATTCTATCATGGCTAATTCTTTCCTCAGGCATGTCTAAAAATGGGAGTTAGTTCCTGGCCTAATAGTTTATTTTATAACTTATTTTCTTGGAAGCCATGGAGTCTTCCTTTTGTATATCATTTCTATTCCAATTATGGTCTTTTTTCCTCAGTGAGAACAGTAACTTAGTTTCTTCCTAACATACTTTGAGCACTTTAAAGGAAGAATTTGAACAAAGCACTTATATATCTTCCATGTGAAATGAAGGAAAAGCATTTAATCTTTGCTCATCATGCTGGTATTCCATCTGTTGGACAAAATTTAATATTACTTGGATCTTTCTGGTTTCTCCCAAACTAATTTAAATTTGTGTGATTAGTTTTGGATATAAGCCTGTGAATGTAGAAAGGTGATTCAGCAGTATTCTGAAAGTTATTTGTGACTCTACCCCATGCCCTGTCCCCAGATCTTTCAAGTTTATCTTAAGGTGGTTTTCTTAGTTAATGCTCTAATGTGGAATACTATATTTATCTTTGTGAGGATAATGTGGAGACCCTCAGGGCCAACGAGTAACATCTTCAAAGGGACCTCTGTCCTCTATCCCTTAGCTCTCTAAATTCACTTGGTTTATATTGATTTTTTCTTGTAAATGACTCTGGGTTCATTTCCCTTTCATTTATTTTCTCCAAATGACATGTAAGTTCATTTTAGGGTCATGAGAGGAAAGAGGCAAGTCAAGACTTGTGTTTAATGTATTTTCTTGTTCCCCTTCTCTAGTGCCCCAGGACCTCTTATGGGTTTGGTTTATGGTTCTTATTTATAAAAGTTAAAAGAGTCTGACAAAGAAGACATTTAGGAAAGGCTCTTTGTTTTACATTTTTTTTCTACATAACATGTCAAATAAAAATGTTCCAAATAGCCTAGAAGTCTGCTAATCACTCTGTAATGCAAAGTTGAGGTTAAGAATTATTTATATTCTGCTTAATTTATCATTTGTAAAACTTATGTTTGGTTCAGTTTTAAATTTGCCTATTTTTTATAATGGTCTGGTTTGCCTTAATAGTTACTATTCTTTTCAATATTTTGAGCCCCCATATTGTGGAGTCCCTTTGAGATTGCTGTATTATTTGTGGCTCTCCGGGGATGATTTCCTACATTGTGTGTGCCACTCGTGGCATATGCTTTTCTATGTTGTTGTTGTTAGGTGCCGTCAAGTCGTGTCGGACTCATAGCAACCCTCATAGGATTTTCAATGGCAGATTGTTTTGGGATTGCCTTGGAGGTGGGTTGCCACATCCTTCTCCCATTTTTGCGGTGCTGGGAATTGAACTCAGGACCTCAGAGACTACAGTGCAGCGCTCTACCAACTGAGCTAAATCCCAGCCCATGCTTTTTCTGTATTCGCTAGAAACTTCATCTTTTGTAGCAATTATCTTCTGTGTGCCTTGGGTTATGAAGGTATCCATTTCAAGAGGTTTATAGTTGCCAAGTACAGTGTCCTACAGAGCCTATCCTAAACCATCTCCATTGGTTTGCCTCTTGAGGTTTCCAAAGATAAGTGGTATGAGAATTGAGGCTCCACATCTGCAAGCAATGTAGAACAGGAGCTCCAAAGACTCTGATTTGGCCCAGGCCTGAGGTACTCAGCCCATATCTGTGTCACATTTTGTGCATTAGTTGCTGTGTTCTACCTATCAGACTTCCTTTTTCAGCTTCCAGATCAGTGCTTGCTCTTGCCTGCATGTTACATCTGTCATCTTCACTTCTGCCTCTTGGATGAATTTATTTCGGTTACCTCTGTGTAGTTTGGACTTCAGCTCCTAAGCTTTATTATTGGTTCTCTTGTCTATGGCATTTGAAGATTTTCCTTACTTGTTTCAAACTCAGCTATGTATTTTCCCTAACATTTTACATTTTACCTAGCATTATTGTGGTTTTTTTTTTTTTTTTTTTTGGAAAGAGAGAAAGGATTTTTGTTGTTGTTGTTGTTACACCTTAGTCCACTATCTGAACCTGAAATCTATTTTCTTTTTTTCTTTTTTTTTTGCAGTACTAGGAAGTGGAACCCAGGTAGAACCCATGCTCTACCGCTGAGCTGTACCTCAAGCCCCTTTTATTGTTTTTTCTTTGTGAGATAGGGTCTCACTAAATTGCACAGGCAGCCTCTGGGCCTGAACTTGCAATTCTCCTGCCTTAGTTTCTCGAGTCACTGGGATTACAGGTGTGTGGCACCATGCCCAGATGAATTTAAAATCTTAATTATAGATCAAAATTACTCTCATTCTTTATGGTAGACATTGATTCTTCTGACTATCCATTCTTTTCTTGTATTTTAATATTATTCAGTGTATATGCTAAACTAAATATTCATTTTTCAGCTTCTCTGGCAGCAAGAATTGGTGACATAGTTCTTGCTAGTAAGACTACTAATAAGGGGATAGATGCGTGTGGTACTCTTTTTACTTTTGCCAATCTTGACACTGACTTAATATCTATAACTATAGTAACCATTTTGTCACCATGAGGTGACAAGCATGAAGCTAAAAGCCAGTGTGCTAAGGAATCATAGAATGGAAAGCTGTACAGGACCACAGGGACTGATGATGTTGAGAAGTAAAGCCAAAAAAAGACATATTTCTACTTGGGGAGACACGCACTTATTTCTATAGGCCATAATTAGTTGGATTTTTGTTGTTATTTGTGGATGAGCACACTCCTAACTTATTGTGTACCTCTAATAGTTGTGATAGGGGCTGGGATTTAGCTCAGTTGGTAGAGCACTGCGCTGCAGTCTCTGAGGTCCCAAGTTCAATTCCCAGTACCGCAAAAATGGGAGAAGGACCTGGCAATCCACTCCCAAGGCAATCCCGAAACAGTCAGCCATTGAAAACCTTATGAGGGTCACTATGAGTCGGATACCGACTCGATGGCACCTAACAACAACAACAATAGTTGTGATATTGGTATTAGATGGTAAAATAAAAACGGTAAGACTCTCTGACTGGTTGCTATTCAAATTGTATTGTGTTTTCTTTTTTTGGATAGTAATTGATGAGACATACATTTAACAAGAATTGCTAGAATTTGTGGAAAAACCAATACAAATTAAGCCCAGTATTTGCATTATGATTTTAGAATAAAATGCTGGAATATAATTACAGTTGACACATTAAGTTAAAATTCTGCTCTATAAATCTGGTGGGTTTTTGACTTGGTATCAGGACAGTCTTCTGTAAGAAAGTCTACTAATTTATTTGTGTAAAAGACTAGAACTATACTAATATATTTGTGTAAAAGACTAGAACTATACTTTGTTTCTGATTTATTATAAATTTTAAACTCCAGATTTTGCATTACTCATGTATCTGGCTAATATCTGGCTAATATGTAGTACTATATAGCATTTTACATTACAATAAACTACATATAAAATATAAAATATAATATAAAAATATAATATATAATATATAATATAAAATATATATACTATATATATATATAGACAATACTTAATTTTTTTAATGTGAAAAGTGTGAATTTGATATACACCTTGCAGAGAGCACTGTTGACTTTTCCCTGCATGTGTATTCCTCCTTTGGTATTGTGCAGTGACAAGACATTACATAAGATGGCAGTA
>VMDO01005082.1:0-50674 GCA_007922755.1 Pedetes capensis
CTGAATTCCGGCCACTTGAAGAGTTACCTATATTTGTAATTCACATTTTTTTCCAATATGCCAATCAAATAGCCCACTTTAGAAAAAAAAGCAGTCCTATTTCTTTATTATCCACTATAAATTAAGTATAATTCATCTTTTATGGATCCTTACATAATGAATATTAACATTTGAGGTTATTGTTATCATATATTTTAATAAGTGAACTCTACTTTAATAAAGTGATCATCCTCAGACCTATAAAACCTATAAAGAGACATACATACACTTATTATACTCATTAATGTGATGATGATTTATATTTCATCTATTAAACTACATGAACACAGAGAGTTAAAATAAATTCCTTTATACTCTGTCACTACATTCTCCTATACCTGTCATTAAAATTTAGTATGGGAGGAAATATGCAACTTTATAAGAAATTGAGGTCAATTAGGGACTTGTTATGAAAGAACAGTGAAATTGATTTGCAACTGTATCATTTTGGGTTTCCATTTTCTAATGTTAATAATGAAATCTTAAATCTGACAAGGAGACTCATTAAAGTACTTCATACAGAGGGTTATTCATTACTTTAAAGGTGTATTA
The DNA here is from genome assembly GCA_007922755.1 of Pedetes capensis. Lineage (NCBI taxonomy): Eukaryota > Metazoa > Chordata > Mammalia > Rodentia > Pedetidae > Pedetes > Pedetes capensis. Next base: position 592 of record VMDO01005082.1, read on the forward strand.
TCTGGAACTTATTCCCTTCAACTACTAAGATTTGTCATGTCCAAGAGATTAATGATGTTGAATATAAACTAGTTGGCTGCCATCCGTTACTATGATCCACATTCTCAGTAGATTTATGTGCTATGGTGTTGCTCTTCTAGCCCTGAAAAACGTTCTCATAAAAAGTGTTAGCTTTAGAAGATTGTTGCTGTCTGTTGTGGAGCCTGTTTCCTATAGACAGAAATTTGTCTCGTGTGATACCATGACGAAAATAGTTCTCAGACTGAATGCATAAATTACTGGTTCATATACCTGTAAAAATGTTGGGAGTAATTCTTATGAAATAATCGGAAGAGGGCCTACATAGCCCTGTGGAAATTCATAGAAGGTGATTTAGGGTACTTCTAAGCCTCATAAGATTTTTAATAAGTTTCAAGATTCGAAATCTTCACTACCATCATGAATGTGACTAACACAGAGGCATATCCCCCATCATCTCACACAACACTAATAAGTTAGTCAGGTTTATGTTTCTAGAACAAAATATCATCAGCTTAAAATGGAACTTATTTATTATCTCATAGTTTGAAAGGCCAGAATTCCAGAATAATATACCTAGATTCTCTGCTGCTTCAAGACTGAAATAAATATGGACCACAGTTCTTATTTGGGGCTTGGAGTTCTCTTGCAAACTCACTGCCAATGGCTATAACTTGGTTCTCCTGCTTTTCACATGGCTCTCTTCATCTTGAAATCAGTGTTGTGTTGGACCTTTCCAGTGCTTTGATTTTTACTGACTTTGTCTTCTACCTTTTAAGAGTTTATGTGATTGCATCGGACTCCCTCAGCTAATCCAGAATCATCTCCCTGAGTTGAACTCAGGGATTCACACGTGCTTTTCAAGTGCTCTACCCCTGAGATGCCTTACCAGCCCATTTTTAATTTTTTATTTTGAGACAGCATCTTGCTAAGTTGCACAGGCTGCCTCTGGCCTCAAACTCGTGATACTCATGCCTTAGCCTCTTGAGCCACTATTCTAAAGAGAACAGACCAATAATTTTTAACTACCTATGCAAAGTTTTGTTTTTGTTTTTGTTTTTGATTTTTTGGCCATGTAAGGAGACAAAAGCAGAGAGGTGACAGCGGGGAGCAGAGTTTACTTGAGCATAGTTGAGGGAAGAGGGCAACATTCTGCTTTCCACAACCTGAAACTTAGGAGAAGTAATTTTAGATGTAATTTCTGTAATTCAGTAAGTCATAGTATTATCCTGATTGAAAATAGAGATTGTAAGAGATTTTTTAAAAATATGCATTACAGATTTGTATTGGTTAGATATATAAAAGGAAAGATCACACTTGGAAAGTTTTCGTGATATTTGAGACTGATGTCCTTTCACTGCTGGTGGCATAATGCCTGATTAGACACTGACTTGATCATTAGCATAAAATACGTGGCAAGGATTAAGCTTTTAAGTAGTGTATGTTTTGTTTCCCTCAAATATCATAAAAATAATCATTTTAATTCTTTAGTTTCTACAGCTCATATCTATACCATTAATAAAATAATTGAAAGGTTGACTCTTCATGCATGGAAATCCTTTATAAAGAGTCAAAAAGAACTGCCAAATCTTAGGTTCACCTGAATTTTATTCAAAATGACAACTGCAAAATGAATTAAAGGATCTCTGAATTTTATCAAACTTAAATATCTTCAATTATTATTATCCTCAGTTAAAATTGTTGACAATGTACTTAGAACTAGATAAGACACATGAGACATAACTTCTACCCAAGAGTGTTTAAATCCACATTATATAAGGTTCATGTTGTGTCAAATGTAATTCTTCTCAACCTGACCCAAATTTTCCATTTAAAATTCTATTTATGTATGTTTTGCACTAAGCAAAGAGGTGCTTAATTTTTTTTTTTTTTTCTTTTTTGCAGTACTGGGGGTTGAGCCACCAGGACACCATGCATGCATGTTTTCTTTTTTCTTTTTTTTTTTTTTTTTTTTTTTTTTTTTTTTTTTTTTTTTTTTTTTTTTTTTTTTTTTTTTTTTTTTTTTTTGTTTGTTTGTTTTTGTTTTTGTTTTTATTTTTGTACTGGGGGTTGCATCCAGGGCCTTGCACTTCCATGGTTTTGCTTGCATGCTTTGAAAGTGCAGTACCACTGAACTGTACCCCCAGCCTATTTTTTTTTTTTTTTTTACTTTTTGAGATGGGGTCTCAATAAATTATGCAAGGCATTCGCCTCCATGCCCTGCCCAGCACTCAAACTTTTAAGTGAAGTTCTTTTCTTTTCTGTTCTTTTCTTTTCCTTTTTCTTTTTACTCTTTCTTTTTCTTTTGACAAGATCCCACTATGTAGCCCCAGGCTGTGCTCCAGCTGTGTATCTTTCTTACTTAACATCACAAATGTTGGGATTAAAGGCGTGTGCTACCACATTTGCATTCTAGTGTGCTTCATTATGGGGAGGGTTTAGATCAGTTGATAGAATGCTTGCTCCAGGCATTCAAACTTGCTACCAAAACAATCAGCCATTGCAAACCCTATGGATAGCAGATAAGCACTATCAGATATAGTGCCTCTTTTATTCTGCTGCACAGAGTTGTTGTGAGTCAAACTCAACTCGGGAGGACCTAACAAGAAGTATGCTTTATTAAAGCATATTGCAAATAGAGTCAATTTCCTTTCCTCAATCTTAACTCCAGACAGTCACTCATAAAAATGCATGTCCATTGTTGTTACTGTTAGGTGTCATTGAGCCTAAATAGGGTTTTTAATGGCTGTTTCAGAATTGCTTTGGGAGTGGTTTACCATGTCTTTCTCCCATTTTTGTGGTTCTGGGGATCAAACCCAGGTCCTCAGAGAGTGCAGAGCATCACTCTAACCAACTGAGCTAATCCACAGTCCATAGGAAGAGAAAACAAGGTGAATTAGGATGATTCCTGTTAAATCAGGGATCCTCAGTTACCAGACCAAGGACTGATAACTTCTGAATTTACAGTGACTCCCTATCTCTCACATTACCTCTGAGTTCTTCCTCTGTCAGATCAGCATCCTCTTGACCCACCATGCTCAATGGAAATATTAACTTCCACAAAATACATCCCTGGTACAGCAAATATTGAGAACTGCCATATTACATCATCTAGACCAGAAATATCCACATAAGATTCTCATCATTGTAATGTGAAGGCTATGTACCTAACCAAGGGAACTCAGGTTATCTAATGTCCATTCCAAACCATGTACTAAACTACATAATCTCTATGTTTTAATAAATTACCAAAATACCATGAAATTTCTGTATATTTTTCCCTTTGTGTAGAATAAGAAATTGGGATTCAAGATCAAATCCAATGTCAAAGTCTTCTCATAGGTGACCCTAATCTGACTCCTACTCATCTGTGCTCACTTCTTCCCAATAAGGAGTGTCATTCAGCTGAGCATGGTGGTGTACTCTGTAAGCCCAGCACTCTGGACAAAAACACAAGCAGATGGCAAGTTGGAGATTGGCCTGGGCTACATAGGGAGACCCTGTCTCTAAACAAACAAAAAACAAAAAGGAAAACAAAACAAAACCAAAAAAAGAAGAGTGATTCACAAGCAATTTCTTGAGAAATCATGAGATTTTTCTTATAATACTTTAAAATCCAAAATAAGATGTCCTGTGTACATGTTATTTAAATCTCCATCTTACCAGATGTTTCATAAACTCACACTCAAGATGGCTGAGAACCAAGAAATGGATTAGACTTCCAAATTGAAACAGAGAGATAATTATTTTATAAATCTCAAAAGCCATCTTACTGGGACGCCTGCAAAAGGATTTTTGTACCTGGTCCAAAGGTTGCATACATTACTTCTATTGCCCTCCCACTGACTAGATGTCATTCAAATTGCTGTATGAACAGCACTGATGGCTAGGAAATGTACTGTAGATGAGGAAACAGGAAAAAAGGGAAACTTTTTTTTTAGTTCCTTGCATACTCCATTGCACCATCTTTTTATGTTTATGTCCCCCTCAATTAATTCCACCTGTTCTTCACATCACAACACTTCCCAGACTTTGGGGCCCCGTCTCAGGTATGTTTTCTCTCTTTTCCTTACCTGTCTGCATTTGATACTCCTTCTTTGAAATTTCAGTGCATCTTTTGTACACTAACCCACAGAATTTCTTATACAATATTTGAATCTCTTCCCCCAAAATGAACTTCATCTTTAAATTTCCAAAATTTGGAGTAACACCTGAGTTCAAAATGGTGATTGAATGAATGCGTTGTTGCTGTTAGGTGATGTTGAATTGAATTAAAGATTCCCAAAACATCAGTTTTTGTAGATTGTAAATACACTAACTGCAGGAATGTTTCTTTGAATCATTACATTTTCAATTATGTTAAATTCATTTTTCTAATTAAATTTGGAGATAACCTGGATAACATGGTTTCAGTAAGTCTTAAAGTTAAATACTTTCCTTCTTCAAGCATCTGAGCCTAATACAGGGGTTACTGGGTAAGCATTTTGTAATGGAAATGACTTGTTAGTCCTTGTTTAATATTAGTGAAGGTTTAACATTGTTCCTGATGCTATAGGTGGATTAATAAAGGAATGTGTTCATGAATGAGTGATTGCCTTTATCAGATTTTTGGCACTCAATTATATCAAGTGCTTTAGATTCCCTACTAAGAATAATACTGAAAAAGAAAAACATACAAAAGATTGTTTTAAAGAAAACAAGCATATTTACAGTCATTTCTTATAAATTATTAAAAAAAAATACTGATAAATTTAATAATCATTGTAATTATAAGAGAGTGATTGGCGTAAATATGTCAAGATTTTTAAAGAAATATAATGTGCTCTAAAGTACTTTTGCTTTCTATTTACCACAAAGGTATAGATACTTGGAATACTATTGTATCTTGCTTATATTTATAATCGAAGGAATGATTTATACATGGATGCTAGTGAATATACTTTATTTTTTTTCACTGAAATTCATAGACCTCTTGTGGACCTCAAGCCCAGAACTCCTACATTAAATCCTAAATTCTTAATGACTAGGAGTTTTATCTTACTGAAGTTTTTACTTTCCATAGTGTCTGACTAAAAAAAAAAAAAAAAACGTTTTCCAAAAAAGTGTATTTTATATATCAATAAAATCCCCAAGAATTTTTAAAAAAATAATTTCACAATACTCACTACAACTTTCATACAAGAAAGTAGGTTTTGTGAAATCAAGCAGTTAGCTAATCAAAGACCACAAAATTAGCAAGAATAAAAATGAGGACAGAAACTCAAATCTGTCTGAGCTACAGGCTTGGACTCATGTATGGGACAAATGATGATATGAAATAATAAATTAAAATATGGATAGAAATCTTGTCTCTGCCATATCAAAACTGTGCAAACTCTTTCAAATCATCTTTTTTCCCTACTTTTTGAGACTGAGTATCTCTCCATTGCACAGGCTAGCTCCAAACTTGAGTTCCTCCTATTTTGGCTTCCTGGATAGTAGAGATTACAGGTACAAATCAGCACACCCCCTAGGACAAATCATTTTCCTTCATTCCGGTTTATTTATTAAGAATTGGAAGAATATCAAGCCAATAAATCTTGTAAAGTCACTTCACAATCTCTAAGTCATTGTATGAACAGTAGAAAAACTCTAATTAGGAGATAATCTTCATCCATTTTTCCATGAATTTACATTATAACAGAAGCATTTTTCATGAGCTTACTAAAACATCAAACTATTAGGATCAATAAAGTCTTGTAATAGTTATAATCTTTTCCTTTCAATTACATAACAAGTTCTTAGTTTACACTTGGATTGTGAATATTTTCATTAAGTGATGTGAGGTATTAATTATAACCACTGTCCTAGACAAAATGGCATGGTGTTTCACAAAGTAATTCGTTTCCATTCAATTCTTCCATGAACAAAAGCCAAATATAATTCCTACATCAGTGAGGTCTTATTAAATTACACAGCACCACAAAATTTAATGTCCCAGGCAACAACCATTTATTTCCCTTATTATTTGCCATCAGCACTGGGCTAACTTCAATGTCTTTCTGGTCACAGCTGGCTCAGTCAGGATAGCTGACGGGTAGCCTGGGGGCAGCTGTTCTGGGATGGCTTGAACTGGAATGTTTCATTTCTGTTCCATGCAGCTGCTCAATATCCAGCAGGCTACAGGTAGCCTGTTTGAAATGTTGGCCAGGCTAGGTGCCAAGAGAGAACATTGAACAGGAAAAGACATCTTGAGGTCAAGATCTCTTCTGCCATGTTCTATTTACTGGCCAACGCAAAGCCAATCCAGATTTAGAAAGCAGATAAATGAACCTCATTTCTTGATAGAGAGGTCTTCAAAGCCACATTACAAAGGAATGTAGATATAGACAGTTGGAAAACTGAGACTATTTCTGTTAACAGTGGACCACAATGTTTATACTATAGATGAGGACAAGGTCAAATTACATGTTGTTATTGTCAGATGCCCCCGAGTCAGGTCTGACTCATAGCAACTCTATATACAACAGAATGAAACTCTCCAGGACACTGTGTCATACCCTCAATATGTCACTGCTTCTTTGCTTGTCATAGGGTTTTCGATGGCAGATTGCTTCACAATTACTTTGGGAGTGGATTGCCTCCCATTTTTGCGGTGCTGGTGACTGAACCCAGGGCCTCAGAGAGTACAGAGTGACACTTTACCAACTGAGCCACACTCTCATGTTACTCAATTGATATCCTAAGTAGTGGACTTAACCATTTAACTTCCTGTCTCCCTTCTCTAAATCAATTACCTTCCAAGCAGAACACCATCATTCATATCATATTTCAAATATTCTCCCTTCTGCGACAAGTTACATATATATGTGTCTATATATGTATATATATATGTGTGTGTGTGTGTGTGTGGATGTATAATTACATGTATATGTATTATATATATATATATATGTATTTATACATGTATGTGTATGTGTATGTTTTTATGTGAGAAGGATGTAGCAATCCACTCCCAAAGCAATCCTCCAAACAATCAGCCATTGAAAACCCTATGAGGGTCAATATAAATCAGACCCAACTAGACAGCACCCAACAACAACATGGGTATATATAAATAATATATACATCTATAAATATACACATATATATCCAGAATTTTTGAAAAGTTCAGTGACTCACATTTTTTTTAGCTTCATATCCTGTTTGCATCCTTAATTCACTAAGTATTTATGTGGGGTGTATTATAGAAAAATATCACGTAATATTAAACACTAGAAGTAACACATTATAATGTGTAATTTTATAATGACTTGTTCTTACAATACTATATCAAGAGAAAACAGAAGGAGTATATATGACAATGAGAAGGAACACAGAGGACTTCACTGAGCATCAGAATGACAGTAATAAATAAAGGAATATTGTTCATGTCGGGGGAATTTCTTCCTATGAAGAGCTTCAAGGGATCCATTGATTTCCTCCAATTCATTAACTTCTACACAAATTAGTGAGTATGACTTTATCAAGGTCATCAGAAAGCCAAGGGCAGAAATAATTCCTTAATCCTTATACTCTGAATAAGTAAGTCAATGACCTTGGTGTGACATATTTATCAACAAAGCAATGTACATTGAGGCCTTTTAATTTGAGGTCCAAGACTGACAAGATTTTACTAGATTATACACCCAAGCAATGTACACTGTTAAAAATATAGGATAATTATATTCAGATGCATTTGTGCTGTGCTTATCATTAAAATCATGTTGCTTCTATTATGATATACAGACTATAAACAATACTGTACAGTCAACATACCCTGGTTTATTTTATCTAATTTATTTTTCCACATGAAGAAACAGAGTCTAAGATAAAGTAAATGACTTTTGTACCACATCTTAGTAGATTCATTTTTAAGCACCTTTTAAAATGCAAATATAGTTGGCCCTCTCTATCTGTGGTTCCACCTTTGTAGATTCAACCATTTGTACATCACAAAGTTTTAGAAAAAATTTGCATCTGTATTGAACATGCATAGATTTTTTCCTTATAATTATTCCATAAACAATACAGTATAACAACTGTTGAGAGAACATTTTCATTGTATTAGGTATTATAAGTAATCTAGAGGTCATTTAGTTTACAAGGGTATACATATATAAGGAACTTGAGTTTTCACAGGTTTTCATAACCACAAAGGGACCTGGAACCAATTGCCATGGATATGAAAGGGTGATTGTAATCTTCTCACATTTAGGAAAATAGTAATTTATAACTGACTGGAATTTAATATACATTTATAAAATATATGCTCTCTCTCCCTCTCCCTCCTTCTGACCCTCTCCTTTTCTCTTTACCTTGCTCTGTATCGTAACCTTAAATTGTTTAGCATTATTCACAAGAGAATGAGAGAAAAGACTGCATATGAGAGGGGCAGGAATTGCGTGAATAAAAATACATATAACTTACCTGACTTACCTTCCAAAGGAAGTGAGAAAAGCATGGATTTTTGCATTGGACATATCTGAGTCTTTCATACGGTGGAAAAAACAACAGCAGCAGCAGCAGCAACAACAACAACTACAACAACAATACCTTTAATATTTATGTTGTTGTTAGGTGCCGTCGAGTCAGTATCCGACTCATAGTGACCCTCATAGGGTTTTCAATGGCTGACCTTTAATATAGGGAGAGCTAAATTGTATGCCCTTATTTTCGGATCTCCTGGTCTTCCTCCCTCTCTCTTTTATATCTTCCAATGGTGCTCCAGTGATTTGTTTCTGAGCATGTGAGGAGATTTTCAGTTATTTCAATGCTATCACTTGAGTATTTTGCTGTCAATTTTCTTTTATCTCTCCTCTGTGGCTTTGTTTCTGTTTGTCTTTGCTTTTGCTTTGCCTTTTCATGTCTGGAATAGTCGGTTGAATCTTTTTTATTATTAGTTTGCAGATTTTTGGCCAGTAAAATTACATTATTCAAAAATTGTGCATACTGGTCTCTATCATGGAATACACCTTTCTTTTTTCCTCATGAAATGGTCAGTAATAGCATTGTAGATATTTATGAATGGGCTGCAAAGGATTTAAACTTAGATAATTAATATTATATGAATCCAAAGCTTACTGAGAACTAAGAACAATATTCATTTTTAATGAGCTATGGGCAGGGTGTGATAGGATTGATAATGTTTAAAAATAAGTTAGGGCCAGGTACCAGTGCACATGGCTGTAATCCCAGCAACTGAGGAGGCAGAGGCAGGAGGATCCTAAGTTCAAAGCCAGACACAGCCTATATAATTTAGGGAGACCATGACCCAAGATAAAAAATAAATACATGGCCTGGAGGTACAGCTCAGTGGTAGAGTGCTCGCAAAGTATGCATGGAGGTCCTGGGTTCAGCTCTTGGTATTCTGTCCCTCACAAAAATGAGCTAGGGAATGTCTGTCAATTTAGATTTGTGAAACACTATATGTGCCTCCAGAAAAGTTTTAGTTTTTTCATAATTGTTCAGATAACATTTCCTTTGGAATTATCATGTTTTCCCTTTGTCAAGTCAAAATAAGATCTTGCCATTAACTTGAAAAATATGGTCTAGTTTTCTGGGGGCAGGAATTGGAATTAACCAAGGTGGGTAATATGGATTCAGCTACACAGATTTAGGTATTATATGTACAGTATCAGAGGAAGTCTGGAAAAAAGAACCAAAATGAAAATTTACTGTATGTCAAGATCTTGACAACTACACTGATGATGTCTGAAGAAAATGATGTCTGAAGAGATGATGTCTGAACAAAAACCTGAAGGGTGAGGATTAGCAAGAAATCTCTTGAAAATATAAACGATGAAGGAAAACAAAGGGCAGAGAAAAAGCAGTGAGGCTGACCCACGTGAATGACAGAGAAAATGTTGTGAGATCTGTTTGGAGATGTAAGCAGTTTATATGTGATCTTGGATGCCTTATTAAGAAGTCTAAACTTCGGGCTGGGCACAGTGGTGCATGCCTGTAATCCCAGCAACTCAGGAGACAGAGGCAAGAGGATCACAAATTCAAGACCACAGGCAATCAGCATAATTTAGTGAGACCCTGTATCAAAAAAAAAAAAAAAGTCTAGACTTTAAAGGATGACAAAATAAATTGATGTAGCAACCAGGCTACTTCTAGACTGATGAGCTGGGGCTTTTAACTTATTCCCTACCCTACCTGTGTGTGGCTTGGTCTGGGAGTGGATGGGACTGAACCTGCACTTTGCAAGGACCACTGACTGTGGATCTAAGTGAATGAGGTTACAGCAAAGTTTCTCCATCTTAGCCATACACTAGATTCTCCTAGTGAGCTTTCAAAGCTCCAGATGTCCAGGCCTTCACCCAAACAAATTAAATCATGGCACTTAAAACTGGCGCACAGACATTTCTATGCTCATATTTTCATCCTTCCCATGTGTAGCCATGGTTGGGAATCCCAGGATTAAATATAGATGAGTTTCACAGTACTATTGAAGAAATTCAGTTAGGTAATTTTTGTAATATAAGTACTATGTCTATTCTTGGTACTATTGAAATAGTTCTTGAAGGATTTCCTTTTTGTACTGGAGCTCACCTAACTGCATGAAACACAATTAAAAATCACAGCCTGGAAGATCCTATAGATCCTCTGTCAATTGTGCTTCAAAGAACCATTTTTCTAAGAAATGAGTTTTGAATTTCTACTACAAGGTAAAAATGAAAATGGATTTTTTTTCCTAAAATTCAGAGAAGAAAATTTCCATTAATTGTGCAATGAATTTTTGTGACTAATATTGCTATGTGAGTAAAAAAAGTAGATGAAACTTCACCTAAAAAAGACTGAGTCAGGATCATTAAGCATAGACCAAATATCAAGTGAGCAATGGCAAAATTCCTAAGAATTAGATGTCATTTGGGCAATTGTATTTTAACTCATACTCAAACACCTTGTTCTCTTTCAAGAACTACGCAGGGTGATTAAATGTCACTTTAATTATAATTCAGAAACTTAAAATCACTTTCTATCCATTTACCAAACTACTAACTCATCTTAATATTCCATTTGATGACAAATTTGGTGATGACATTGTAACAAACAGAGGCGTATCTACTGAAAATGAAAATAGAATCCTGAAATGTCTTTAGGGTTTATTTCTCTTTGTGGTTATGAGAAAAATATTACTTAAACAAGAAATAAAATATACAGAGATACAGATATAGCTATAGATAGATAGGTAAAGAATTTTTGCATTGAGAATTAATAGGATAATATATAAATATTTCTGTAGAATTTGTTACCAAAACAGTAGAATGAATCACAAACTAGACAGAAATTATACTATCATTTTTGTGAGAATAAAGTAGTAGAAGCATTTTATAAACATGGTTACAAATTCCTCTACCCTATTACAGGTAGGAAAGAGAACGATTGATCTTCCCTTTCCCTAGGGATAGAGCAGAGATGATGAGAGGCACTGAAAAAAAAAAAAAAAAGAGTACACAAATGGCTAGGGGCCATATAGGAATCTGAACTTCTAGGAGATGAAGACAGAAGCATTTCAACAGCAACCAGGGTTTATGGAGTAAAATGCAGGGGCTGGGTTTAGCTCAGTTGGTAGAGTGATCTGAGCTCTCTGAGGCCCTGTGTTTGATTCCTAGCAAAAATGGGAGAAGGACCTGGCAGCCCACTTCCAAAACAATCTCTAAACAACCCCCCATTGAAAACCCTATGAAGAGCAGAGAAGCACTGACATAATGCTTGGGAGGGCACAGTGTCGGGTAGTGTTTTGTTCTCTTCTATATAGGGTGATTATGAGTTGGACTCAACTTGATGGCACATAACAACTGCAATGACAACCATGTGGCAGGCACTTGGGAACAGAAAACTAGACAAAAAATGTGTGTCTTCCCCAAATGTATAATCCAATGGCAAATAGAGTATTAGGCAGTGAATACAATGAAATGTGAGACACTTTAGACTTCTGTGATGAACACATTAAATCTGGGAGGTCATGACAGACTTCACAGGAAAGAGAATCTTTAAGATTTGTAAGTCTGGAAGTAAATACTTATACAAAGGGATACTTATGGAAGAAATTAGAGAGCCATTTCCAGACAGATAAAGCAAAAAGAATATATATCTCACTGAGGAACATGGTACAACTGAGGAACGGAAAAAAGTCTAGATGTCTTGGAATAGGATTGAAAGAAAGATAAAGAGAAATTATTTGAAGAAAATGTTGGAGAAGTAGAATCGAACAAAAGATTACACACCATTGTGTTAATAAGCTTGCATTTAATCCTAAGGACATCGGGGTGTAGGGAATAACTTTAAAATGAGAAATGATATAATCATATTTGTCTTTCAGCAAAATTATTCTAGCTGTAGTGTGCAGAAAGAATTAGAAAGGATCCAAGGGAGATACATTTTGAATAGTCCTGTAAAGCAATGATGATGGCTCGGATCTGAATGGAGAAAAGTGGAGACATAGAATGAAACTTTTGACTGTAGAATTAAGTATCCAATGACTAATTGGATATAGAGTGATAGGGACCAGGCAAGAATGACTCCAAGATCTGCCTAGAGCAGCTAGAGCTCATTGGCTACCCAGTTACCTGTTGACTAAGGAGGCCAGCCTTTTTCACACCGGGTGTTTGTTTAGGGATTTCATACACCTATTTGTTGACCTCCTTACCCTCACTCCCAATATTTCATCATGGAGCTTATTTTCAGTACTGGTGGATTGAACCCAAGACTTTGCCCATGCTAGTCATGCTCTCTACAACTGAGGACATGCTCAGCTTCCTTTTATATGGTTATTTTGAGACCCAGTCTTGCTAATTTGTGCAGGCTGCTTCTGACCTCAAATTCACAACCCTCTGCCTCAGCCTCCTGAGTAGCTCCTAGTAGATATATGTGCCATGGCTCCTGGCTCTCTCTAATATTTTTTAAGTGAGAAAATGTACATATTAAAAATATGGATGGAGTTATCTTGCCAAATAGTTGAATGATTTAGAACAGATAAAAAAAAAAAAAAGAGGCTCACAGACCTAGAGCAGCAGGAGTTTATAAATGAAAATTCATGGTAGACAAGCTGAGTTCCTTCCTTTGACAAATTCTCAAAATTAATGGATACAAGGGAAAATGTGATATATTTAGACATTAGCAAAACATCTGATACTAGGTCTGATGATATTTTACTTGCAAATTTGTTTTAAATGAGCTTAGATGACAAGAAAATCAGTCAGATTAAATCGAGGAAAATCTTATAAACAAAAAGTAACAAATGCTAGGTCTGGTCTTATTTAACATTTTTATTAAAGATCTGGAATGGCAGAGTAAATGGCATATTAATAGAAATTCCAAATGATACCAAATTTACAGGATTATAAAATGTGCAGATTGTAAACTATGAGAAGAGGGAAAACTCATCCAAATATGCTAAGGATTTAAATGTGAGCAGAAACAAGGTCAGATGCAACATTTTTTTTCAATAATCAGTCACAGAAACACTTAAACTGAAAATGGCAAGGACAGAAAATAGAGTATTAGAGAAATGAGGGCAAGGCTTAACTCAGAAAATGCCTTGGTGGCATCTGAGCTTCTTGGGAAAACACTTGTTTTCCTGAGTATAATGCTTAGAGATTGTACATGTTAAGTATCTATACTTTCTTCTATCCCTAGCATTCTTCCTCCAGTTTCTCACATATTTTTCTCTTTTTAGGTTGTTGTTGTTGTTAGGTGTCGTCAAATCAGGTCTGACTCATAGCAACCCTATGTACAGCAGAATGAAACACTCTCTGATTCTGTGCCAGGCACATGATTTTATTTATACTTAAGTCCATTGTCACAGACATTGTGTCAATCCTTCCAGTTGAAGATTTTCCTTCTTTTCTTTGAGCTGCCACTCTCCCAAACATGATGTCCTTCTCCAGGGATTGGTCCCTCCTGACTACATGTCCAAAATACATAAGATGCAGTCTAGCCATCTTTGCTTCCAAGGAGCACTCTGGTTGCACTTCTTCTAGGACAGATACATTGTTTCTTTTGGCAGTTCATGGTATATTCAATAATCATCTCCAACACCATAATTCAAAATCATCAAGTTTTCACGTATCTCCCTTGTTCAATGTCCAGCTTTCACAACCACATAATGCAAGTGAAAACACCATGGCCTGAGTCATCTTCATCTTCATCTTCAATGTGACATCTTTACTTTTCAATACTTTAAAGAGGTGTTTTGCCATGGCTTTTCCCAATGCAAAGCATCTTTTGATTTCTTCACTGCTGCTTCCACATTTTTTGATTGTAGAACTAAGTAAAGTAGGCTGGAGATTTAGCTCATTGGTAGAACACTTGCCTAGCAGGTGCAAAACCCAGGGTTTGATCCCCAGCCCCAGTACCAAAAGCCAAAAAAAAAAAAAAAAAAAAAAAAAAAGAAGGAAAAAGAAAGAAAGAAAAAAAAGTAAGCAAAATCTTACACAACCTAAATCTTTCCTCCATTTATTGTGAAGTTGCATACTGACCCACTTGCGAGGATTTTTGTTTTGATTTTGAGTTGCGATACATAGTGAAGCCTATGTTCTTTGATCTTCATCAATAAATGTTTCAAATCCTCTTCACTTTCAGCAAGTATAATTGTATAATCTGCATAAGGCAGGTTGTTCATGAGTCTTCTTCCAATCCTAAAGCCATATTTTTCTTCATAAAGTCCAGCTTCTCGGATTATTTGCTCAGCATAGAGATTGAAAAGGTATGGTGAAAGACTATCCTGGTGCACACCTCTCCTCACTTTCAACCAAGCAAGATGCACTTCTTCTTTTCCAATTGCTGCCTCCACTTCCATGTACAGATTCCTCAAGAGCACAATTAAGTATTCTGATATTCCCATTGTTTTCAATGTTACCCATAAATACATTGACTTAAAATATTTTTATAATTTTAAAAGTTCATGTTTGTAGATTTCTGATAACATGATTAAGTGCAAGAAAACAGTTTATTCCACTGAGATGATTAGCAGCTTGCAGATCAGATGCATGTAACATATTAGGAATGGAAGTATTAGGAGGATATATTACATCTAATATTATGTTGTTGTTAATTAAGAATTTCAAAGAAACTTTCATCTAGGTACATTTGCTTTATGAAATGCAGAAACGTTTGGAATATTCCATTCAAATAATCTTCTGACTACATTTCAACTAGTTTCCAACATCCTTTAATATATACTCTATGTTCCAGTCTGAATGAACTGATATTTTGAAAATTATTTTGAAAGGCATGGAAGCTCCTTTTTTAGACATAACCTTAGAGACAGCATTTGTCAATTTCTTTATTCTGCCTCTAGAACTAAAGACAGTGCCAGGCACAAAGAAGTCACTAAAGTATTTGTTGAATAAATAAATGCCTCTCTGCTACCTCTCACATGAAGTCTTTATATCATATTTTCATACAAGTTTTCTAGGATATCAAATATAGTTAAGACCCATTATTTATTTACACTTTACAAATAGGTCTTCTTTCCAGTTAAATATTTAAGTTGTTCAATGTAACTGGTTCATTTGTTTTATTGTTAATAATGATACATCTTTCACAGACCTAAGGGGACATGATATATTTTTCTTTCTAGTCATTTACATATGATACTATCCTGGTTATCCTTCTTGGCAATATTTCAGTCCACTTATTATTGTGCATTCATCTGAGTCTACTATTGGGTCTGTTACATAATAGTATCAGATCCAATCACTTGTGAAATGTCTAGAACATTGCCAGACAGGGTAGAAGAAATTCCCATTAATTGACTTTATCTTCAGTATATGCCTGAGGTATCATATGGGCAAAGTGACTTTTCACTGCCCATCACCTTCAGGAAAGGTCTCTTGTACCTATACTTAGATACGGTTCTGATTCTCATCAGCAGATTCTATTATAGGCCTTTAAGTTTAAAAAAAAAAGTGAGAGAGAAAAAGAAAAAAAAATGCTGATGAAGGCCATAAAAATAAATGAGGCTTCTTGCCTCTTGACATCTTTAGCACTTTCTCTGGCCTCCTGAGTGAGCAGCAGTGGCAGACAATAGCTAAAAGATTGTGTTCAAGATAATGAGAAAAATAAATGCATCCTCAGATGCAGCCAACAAGAACTGTTAACGTTCATTATCCAGGGTCTTGAATGCTACCAAAATGATGTTATTAATTTTCAGAATGAGCTAAGAGGTGTGAAAGAAAGCTGATGTTTGCTTATAACCTTCTTGACCATCACTTTGAATATTAACTAAGGAGGTCATATGTATCATTATTTTTATACTATTTTTATGGTAGTGGGTCCAACAGGCAGTTTTGTGTCAGCATATACCCTTACAACCATTGGAGAAAGGGGAATGAAAATCTGTAGGGATGTATGCTTATGCTCAATTTTCGCCTGAACCTCTGGCCAATATCCAACATGCCTCTTTATAAACTCTAACATCCTTCTGTTTTATCCAAATCCCTAAATTATGTTTTTCCTTTTCTCTCTTTCTTTTCATTTTCCATCCCTGATTCGTATGTTAACTACATAAAAATAAAGTATATTCTTGTTTCAAGAACCTTATTAAAATGCTTTCATGGTGCTGATTTACACACAGGATTGACTACTCCATTCACAGATTAAGATGTAAATGAAAAAAACTAAAAAAAATAATCTTCTCACAATAGTTTCCTTAGGTCTTGACAAATCTTAAGTCTGTAAAATCCATCCTTTCCTGCGAACACAAAACATCACACACCTATTTAAGATAAAACCTATTTACCTTGTTAAAACTTCTTAGCATAACACAAAATATTCTAAGTTTTTAGACACTTTTAGTTATTATCTTTTGCATTTCCTGAATTGCTTATACTGCACTTTAGGTACCAGATATGGAATACTAGAATACTATCAGAAGATATCTAAACTCATTTATCTGTAAAATATAATGATAATGATAAGATATTGATTTAGAAAAACATTTCTCAAAATGTGGTCTGAGTGCCAAGCATGGTGGCTTATACTTGTAATCCTAGCTTCTTGCAAGGCTGAGGCAGGAGGATCTCAAGTTCAAAGCCAGAGGCAGCCTGCACAACTTAGGGAGATCTTATCTCAAAAATAAAATGTGAAAATGGGGTTACCATTTGGCTCAATGATGAAGCTCTTGCCTTGCATGCATTAAGCCCTGAGCACAATCTTCAAGTACTACCAAAAAAAAAAAAAAAAAAAAAAATGTGGCATCGAGAGTCCTAGAAGTCCCCAAGACATTTTTAGGAGATCTATGAACTTCAAAATTACTTTCATAATACTGAGATATTATCATATTTGTCTTTTTCACTTATTCTCTCATGAATATAGAATAGATGCTTCCTAGGGCTACATGACATGCAATATTGCAGCAGATTACACGAAGAAAGAGAAATGAGAATTCAGCCCATTTTCTTTAGATGTTCATATTAAGCAAATTTTCAAAAATATTCAGTGAAATTCATCATACTAAATTTTTTTTTAAATATAAGGTAATCTTCCATAAATATGTTATATCAGCACAGGTTGAATTCATTTTTATGATTTTAAGTAATTAAAAATATTTAGTCCATAATTTTTCAAGTATAGTATGGTAGATATCAATCAATATAACCTGTGTAAATAAAGTTTTGAGATCTTCAAAAATTTTGAATTTGTAAAAATGTATGGAGAGCAAAAGTTTTAAGAATCATCTGATTTGGATCCAAGCAATAAAAATACTGTAGTAAAATTGTGGACATTCAGCTTTGAGGAAACAAACTCCCTCAAGCAGCTTGTGATATGCATAGAAAAATGAAGAAAGCTTTGTCATTCAAGCTAAGAACCAGAAAGGTCTCCTTCTGACTAAATATTTCCCTTTTGAGTACCCATCAAAAATCCTTAGTAAATTATATTTTTTCCAATTTTTGAATGTACATTGTGTAAAAGTGATAAATTTATAATTTAAGTTTGAGCTTTGTGTAATAGTGTCCTAATAGACAATAGTCATTTTTTTATAGCCTACACTCTGAGGAAGAGTAGAAAGGCACAGCATTCCCTAATGAAGCAACCCATCTGACTGCAGGGGATCTGCACCTTATGTGCCTTTGTTGTTTTCTTTTTCCTACTATCAATTTTGAAGTTATCAATATTTTGGTTAATAAAGTAAGTCTTAGTAGATATTAATAAAACAATCAGCTTTAAATCTAATGTATATACAAGTTAACAATTTTGACTGAGAATTATATATCTGTATATGTACAGTACATCAATTTTCTAGCATATGCATGTCTCTCTTCTTTTGCAGAACAATAATATTTTCTCTCAATAATTATGTACTGAACAGAATTTTAGCAGTAGAGAGAAAAACAATGGCCTCAATCAGTTATGTGTTCTCATTTCCACAGATTATAACAAATTGTATAACTATGCAGAACAGAACACATTTTCTTTTCTACTGCTTTCCTTCATTATACAAGAGGAAGTAGAAATTAATTAATATAATTATTTGGGAATATCAGATAGACTATTGAGTTTCAATTTGTACTCCAGATAAAAACCTCATTGCAATCAACTTCTGACACCTGGGAATAAGTTCCTTGATAGTTCTGAGCACAATTTCTATGTTGGATTAATAATTTAATAAGTCCTGCCCTCTTATTCTACTTTCTTATGTAATTGCTGCATGGTATAAATGATATATGCAAAGGTTTTCCATGTAAAAACAATGTAGTGATAAGATTAATAATAGTTGTTAGATGCTCTGGAGTTGGTGTATGACTCATAGTGACCTTATGTACAAGAGATGAAACACTATTGTAGTGTTTTTCTGCTATTTGTAGAATTTTCAATGGCTGATTTTTTTGGGGAGTGGGCAGCCAGGTCCTTCTCCCAAGCCTACAACACCTGACGTTCCCAGACAGTCTCCTATCCAAGTACTAAGGAGGTCCGACCATGCTTAGCTTCTGAGATCTGCCGGGATCAACCCCATAGTGGTATAGCTGCAGGCAAGATTAATAATAGTGATAATTTAATAGATAGGTCATTCACCTGAGTCTTCATCCTAGGAAAGTGAATAGCACAGTACAAGCTCCTGCACTATTATTCCATTTCTGTTACTGGTGCCTAGAGATCCTATAAAATAGATTCAGCTGCAAACAGCAAGCTGGAATACCCCTAGAATATGCTTTTTGAGGCTCTGTATGCAGGTTGAGTGCCCCTTCTCTCATAAATAAATATGGTATTTTCTTTCTCAATGAAAGTAATTGTGTTCATCAAACAAAATTCAGCAATGCTGAATGGAATTGCTTACATAAGTTTTATTGACATAATTCAAGTGAAATGAATGTGATCTCTGAGGAGACTATTCTCAGACTCATTCTAGTAAATTTACATAACTATAGCCAGGGAACAACATTATCTAAACACTCTTTCAGTAGAAAAATGGAGAATTAGAAAAACAAATGGGGAAAAAATGTGTTTACTGCTAGAGGACAAATCTGCATTGTCCAAAGAACTCAGGAAAATTTCAAGACAGATTGAAATTTAACTCTTGAATTCTAACTTTATTCAGTTGTTTTCTTTAGTCTCCAACTATTTTAATTTATCTTTACTATAATTTCTAACATATGAATTGTGCTAATGAATGGGAATTCACTGTGATATTCTCATGCAAGCATACCTAGTGCTTTAATAGTCTCCATCCACTCTTCTATTCTTAGTTGCCTTTCCTCCCCTCTTATTCCAGCATTCTTTCCAGTCCTTTAAAATTTCCCTTCATTTCCTTCTGTCCTGTGTCCTCCTGACTTTCTCAATCTCTAGTGTCCTCTGTTCTGTTCCATACTTCTACAAGGTTGACTTGTTGGTTTCCTTATAAGTGAGAACATTTATTAGATGCATGGAAAATGCTTTTGAGTGTTAGAAATTTTTCAGTGAGTAAATAAGTGACAAAAGCGTCACTTATGACAACCATGGACTAATACAGAAAATCATTACAAAGCACCAGTGGGAGGAATTTGGAAGAGTTTGGAGATGCAGCTGAGAGAAACCCTTGAAAGGCTCTGCCTTTCATTGTTAATTATTTTCTGAGATAACTGTCCTATCAATATATTTTTTTAAAATTACTACAGGGGTAGTTATTTAATTTAAAAACATGTGTACCTCAGTCTTTAGCTTATTTTACTTGTCAGAGCTGATCTCTTCCTTTGTAATGAAGCACTTTCTTCACTTTTCTTCCGGGAAACAGGTTCATTTCTTTCTACTGTTGGCTGCTCCATTACAACCCCTTTTGCTGGTTGGTCCTCAGGTTCTCATCCTTTAATAGAACTTTAATAGAATTTAGTCTCTAGATTTCCTTGTTTTTTATTGCCCTTATTTCCTGTGATCTTTGGTCTTATGGATTTATATTTTATTCAGTACCAACTCTCAACTGTGTATTTACACAGTATTTACACAGTATTTACACAGACTGTGTATTTACAGTCTACACCTCTTCCTTTAAGTCCATAAACATGTATATACCTTCCTTGTTGTCTTCACCTGAGTCTTTCATGGTAATTTTGCCTTGACTTTAACATGCCCCTAAACACACTTTGATATTCCTTCAGAAATCTCTTTTCTCAGAGGATTGGCAAAGAAACTCCATCCCACCAGCTGTTCAAGTCAAAAATTGGAGGCCATCTTTCATGCTTTTTTAAAATTCTCACCTTCATTTCTTCAGTAAAGTGTCATTCTGTCTTCAATATATAATGAAAATCTACCCTATTCTAACCACTTTTGTAGCTACTACTGTTGTTCAACCCAACCATCATTCCCTGTATTACTTTTATAACATTCTAACTAGTATCCCTGCTTTGATCATTGGCTGCTGAAACCTGTTCTCTACACAGCAACCAGAATGATCCTGCTAGCTTCGGTACCAAATCCTCCCATGACTTTCTGTCTCCTACACAGTAGCCAAGCCAGGTTTCCAAAATGACTTACAATCTGTCTCTCATATCCCCTGCCTTGCTTCCCTCCTTTAGCTCAAAATGCTCCTACCATTTTCTGGATGCCCTTGTTTCAGGGTATTCATGCTTGTTATTTGTTCTGCCCGTACTTTGCTTCACCCCATAACCAAATGACTAATACTCTCATTTTTAAGCTTTAATAAACTATCAATTACTTGAGATGTTTCTCTGAGATTTTTACTTAAGATTTTACTTCCTCCACACTTTCTTTGTATTTCATTTATTTAATTTTTGGTTAGTACCCTAGCTGTGCCACTTGAATGTGTGTTATTTGAGGGCATGAGTTTTGTGTCTTTTTTCCTACTCCTATACTCCTACTTCCTGTATCTCTGGATTACAGTACAGAGAAAGGAGGATATAATTCTTCCTGCAGAAAACATCTGAAGCTTCATAATATCATAGTTATACAGGATGACGATGATGATGATGATGATGATGATGATGATGATGATGATAGCTGATGTCATTTACTGACCAGTTAGTAAGTTTCACGGACTTTGCTAAATACTTTAAATGCATTGCTGCACTAACACAAGAAACCTGTGGGCTATATCTCAATTTTATAAGAGAATAAAGCTTACAAATATTAAATGGCTTGCTGGAAAAGAAGAGGCAGTAGTAGTTTAGAAAGTCAGCATCCTTGAATTCAAAGCCTGAGTTCATCACAAGTCAACTACAACTAATAAATTATCTCCTGGCTAAGAATCTTTGTTGTACAACCACAAGCAGTATCTTTTCCTGGAATTACCATGGTTTTGTTTTTCATTTCAGCTTGATCACTTGCCAAGTGCTGAAGAATACACACACACACACACACACACACACACACACACACACACACACACAATTTATACCTTCCCAACAACTCTAGATTAGGTATCTCTCTTTTATAGGTGTAAAGGTGAGACACAAACATATTAAGCATCTTGTTTCATGTTCCATAGCTACAAAGAATATAATTTACCTGTATCAAAATCCAAATAAAATTTACTCCCAAATCAGGTTTGTTTCTAGAGTTCTTTTTATTGTCAGAAAAGTGTTAGAATTATATGATTCAAACTACTAGTCCAGGAAGGAATTTTGATACACAGATCCCAGGATTATTATTTACTTAGTCTAGATTTTTTTGATCTTAAAGGTACTTGAATTTGGAACCTTTAAATTGGATGGTCTTTAAGGAGGCTGCTATTGTGAAAGCACCCCAATGCTCTATAATAAGGTCACATATACCTCAGCATACTGAGGAGGGGGTTGTCTCTAAGCAAATGGAGAGGTAAAGCCAAATTCTAAGTCTAGGCTTTGTATCCCAACAATCTGGGTCAGTCCTTGAACTGAATTTCATGAGGAAAGTCTCTTGTCTTTCTTTGATAATCTTAATTCATTTAAAACCTCCAAACATATGCCTAATGTTTCCCTAAATTGCTCTCAAACTAATCCAACCACACATTTGCTGAAAGATTGTCTAAAATCTTCACACCAAACTTTGATTCATTATGTACAACTGAGGATAAGAGTCATCTCTTTGGTTCTAAGAGTAATCTGCAAATGTTCATTTGAAGCGTGGTTTTCCAAAGACCACACTTAACTATTTACAATACTTTACACAGAATTACTATATATGCATTTTTACTGGATGAAAAAAAGGCAAAATATAATTTCTCCACTTCTGACCTTTTTACTCTATTTCACAGGTAGCTACTTCTCATCCAGAAAAATGAAATTACCTCTCACATACACTAATGGACTCTCTGTACATGAATCATTCTGTGAGTGGACATAATTATTAACATTATTCTCATGTTCAACAATGCCAGAATCAGGTCCACTTTTGCTAAAGAATTTTTCACAATGTTTAGTTCTTGTAAAGCACTGAGGTCAGGTAATGTGGAGTCCTGAAAAGAAAAAAAAAAAAAAAAGAATAAAAATCCAAGAGCTTCCTTTTCATCTTCCTTCTTTCTCCTTAGAAATAAAAAGAGGCTATCATTTAATTTTGAATCAAGTATTAATTGATCTTATTGAACACTATCTGAAATTCTAGAAGGAAGTTTCAAGATTGCTTCTTATTTCCAGAAAACAGGTGTTACACAAAAACATTGGCACGAATAAAATCACAGAAAAGAATTACACCACTGGTCTCTTACAGGTACCCCAGACAAATTGATCCCCAGTTGATTGCAGGAATAATGAATTCTTGGTTTGATTATCCTTCATTCTCTTTTTTCTTCTCTCAATCTCCCACTCCTGCTATTGGGGCCATATCCCAAAATAAACCCTGACATGAGAATCATAGTCTTAAGCAAATTCATATATTTTGGAGATAGCAAGGATGACGCATGAATTTAGAGCTGTTTATAAATCATTTTCTTTTGCCTCCAGCATGATGTGAATGTACTGACCAGAGAAGAAAGGAACAGCATTTATTTCAGAACAGTAATCTTATTCTCCATAATCTAACATAGTGACTTTCTGGAAACAGAATCCCAACTCTACCCTACCAGTAACTTCTATAGATCCACAACCCTGGTTCTAGCCTTCAGTCTTAAATTCCACCTTTCCCATGCCTAGAGAATGTTAAATGTTAAACATTAGAATGTCCAGGCCATGAACCTAGCCAGTACATCTTCTATTCACGTTGTGACTTAGTAAACTAGACCTGTATTTAATAGATCAAAAAGACTATATTGCATTATATTGCAAATATACTATGAGGAAAGACAAAAGAAACTGTAGTTGAAATATTTAATGTTATTGCTATGAGAATGTAATCATATAATGACAGATAGCAAGGAGGGACCCACTGAGGGGCCAAATGCACTCTGTAGAGTTGCTGACATACCTGGAGCTCCTTCATTTCCATTGCTCCACTTATCTTTAGATCTTAGTATACCAAGGAATGTTTCTGATTAATCTCCCTCTGCAATAATATATACGTAGAGAGGAGGGGAAATAAGTCATCTCATGCTAGACTAGCTCTATTTTTTAAAAAAATCATAGATTGGGATGATGTATAAAATTTATTGGGGAAAGAAGGGAATCCTCATATTACAAATGTTAGGAAATCAAAATAGTAGAAAACTCACCACCTTCTGAATCAAGCAATGTTACTGTGCAATCATAGGAAATTAGTTTCACTAAATGTCAGTTTCCTTGTGTAAAAACTGGGAACACATAAATGCAGCTTCATTTCTGAAATGTTACAAACTAATATTCAATCAAGAAATATATACTAATTGATCATAAGCACTATCCTAAGTGATGGTTAAAATACTACATGCATTGGGGTGACCCATGTTTTGTGTCTCAATCTAAAGGAATAATGTCATAATTGCTGATGTAATCTATTCATTTAAAAGGTCTAAAATATTTAATTTTATTAGCACACATCAATTAGGATATCTTATCTTTCTTTTCTTTTATTCAGTTTTCATGCATTCAGTTCACACATTCATTATCCTTTCTATATGCTTTCAGCTTATACATGTATATCTAGGACCTATTCAATAGCACCTAACAACAACAACAAAGGAGCCAAGCAAAGTGCTCAGTACTGAACATAGGTGAGAGTAAATAGGACAGTCATGGCACGGAACCTCACAAACCATACAGCTAAATGAAGGTGATGTAATCATGAACATATGTAGTTACAGTACATATGTGATCAAAAGAGTGTACTGGGAACACTAAGGAGGGAAGTTAATCAGAAACTTTCCTGGAAGACTAAAGTCTGAAGATAAGTGGAACAAAAGAAATGAGTTTCAGGCAGAAGAGCACAGGTAAGGTGGAGAAGAGGGGGCCTAAAGGTCTGTACTGAGGGTGTGCTGGAGAGGACAGAGACTTATGAGCCATTGAGGGTTCGTAAATCATGCTTAGGGTGCCAGAGGCACTTGGCAAACTAGGGAAGTGACTTGTAAAGTTTACATATTACGAAGATGCCTGGCTGTGGTATAAAGTAGTAGAAGAAAGGAAAAAATGACTATAGGAGGGACATTCATGAATTCAGTTAGGCCATTAGGAAACTGGTGCATAATGGAGAAAAATGGAAGGATTCAACAGATTCTGTCTTACATGGAAGACACATTAAGATAAGGGTAATTAGAGGAAACTGGTTTGTGAGTACAGGAAGAAAATGTCAAGAAAACATTTAATAGTGCCATTCTTCAGCTTGACTTTTAAAATAGTCATTCTTTATACTCCAGCAAACAAAAAGACCTTTGCTTATGCCCATTACTTTTACCTAAACTTAACATTTAGCCTTTGTTTCATATTACATCCCCATATCACTTTCTCAGAAATTCCTTATTTTAGTCAACTTCAGTCCATATTCTAGGATTAGCAAATCTTTCATTTTCCCATCATCTGTAAAATCCTCTCCATCTGTGAAGATTCCTCCCCTTTTTCAAGAAATATAAAATGTTACCTCTTGAGTGAATTACTTTTTCATCTATTCTTTACTTCTCATAACAAGGCATATGTGACTCACAGCATAGGACCTTGTTTCATTCATTCTGTACCCTTATACAAAATCTGTTCAGCAAAAGTTTGTAAATTAATTAACACACAAAGCATCATATTTCATAGCTGATAATTAAAAAGTAAAAATATAAAGAATTAAAAGAATAAGAACTATCAATCCAAAGAAACATTTTGAAGGAGAGAAGAGAGGTTGTTTTAGATTTTTATATCAACTGTAAACACTAAAATTAAAAACAAACACTAACCACTAGAAATGCAATATATTAATTTCATTGATAGTTATTAATTGCTTATTATTTACCCGGAGAGGGGTATCAAAATTAAGGCTGATTTTATGTATTAATTTTCCTTAAGCCAAGGACCATTTGTAGAAACACCATTTTTATACCACCTCATCTTGAAGCTTCTCTTTTCCCACTTTATTATTACATTTATACAGGACTGAAGCAATTGAACATTGCTTTCAAAAAATGGAATACTTTGGTGAAAAAAGGCAATGCTATGAATTGGATTTCTGATGAGATTTTTCTCTTTTAAGTGAAAAACTGAAAATACCTTCTGTATATGCCTTGACTTTATCTTGAATATTTCTTAGGTATAAAGATGAAAAGAATAACTATAACCACAGCAAAAAGAATCACAACAATAACAGATTGCAGGGTTTTTTGCTTTTTTTTTTACTCTCAATAAATCCTTTTCTTCATCTGTAACACAATTTTGTCTGGCTGATAACTGGAGAAAACACTAGGTTTATCTATGTGGCAAATTAACTAAATCAATCACAACATTTAGAAATATATCATTAACTAAAGTTAATTTGGCATATGGTGGTACGGGCTAATATACAGTAAGAACTAATACATGTTCAGTAAAAGGTGGATTCCATGTTACTCATTATTCAAGTGACAGGCTACTGTTTTAAGATTACTCTCAAGTTCACAGGTAGCTAGGGTGGTAGAAGACCACAGATTACACACAGAACATCTATGGACTCTCACTGGACAAAATCTATGCAAGTTGACCTGTTCATGGGCCTTGACTGTAGGTCTTTGTTTCACTTTATTCTTATGTGGCAAAAGCTATATAGCAGATATTATTGCAAACCTAAAAATACTACTGGGTCAGTATTTAACTTCTGAAAACTTTGGACCAAAGACTTTATCTAGACTCACAGGGAATGGGATTTTAACTCTTCTAAATATGTGTAGTCTACAGCCATACTATACTGGTGTCTGATCCCATCTGATCTCAGAAGCTAAGCAGAGTTGGGCCTGGTTAGTCCTTGGATGGGAGCCTGCCAGGGAATACTGGGTGCTGTAAGCTTGGAAGAAGGACGTACAAGCCCAACCTCAAAAAAATCAGCCATCAATAACCCTGTGAATAGCAGAAAGCACTGATATAGTGCTGGGAATGACATAGCGTAGTTTCATTCTGCTATACAATAGGGTCACATGAGTCTGACTCAACTTGATGGCACCTAACAACAACAAATGTGTATATTTTAATATTTTATTGTTTTGATATTTTTGATGATGTTGACTCTTATTTATATCTATTTATTTGTTCAAAAGAGAGTTACTGAATGTTTACTATGTACCACTTGCAAGTGCAGTGACTGCAGCCTAAACCACTTAGGGAAGGGAAGTCCTTGCTCTCAGGGGTGTTATATTCTTCTTGGATAGAAAATTTCAATAATCAAAGAAAAAAACACATGAATAAGGCTGCAGATAGTGATATATATATCCCCAAACCATTAAAAAGGTGTGTATGTATTGAATCATTTAATAAGTAAGTTAGGAATGGAGAGAAACAGTTAAGGTTTATGGTCAGGAAGTCATGAAGTGATGAAATATTACTTGGTGCTTAAAAAAGAAATAAGACCCAGGGACAATGTCTTCCAGTTAAGAAAACATGAAAACTGCCCTAATGGGAACTCAAACAGCACCTTGGAGAATCTGAAGGAAGCTTTAAAAGGTTGTAGTTTACCATTCATGTTAGCTCCTACGTTAGAATAATGGTGTGTGACAGCATTAGTGAAGAGTGTGTATATGTATGTATATATATACATGTATATGTATATATGTGTGTGTTTGTGAGTTGAAAAATTTAGAGATTAACTATGTGTGCTTTTTTTCTTTTAGTTTGCTATTAATATAATGTATAGTAATATTAATTAACATTTTTCTTATCAAAATGATTAAGGTATTTGTGAGTGTGGAGTCCGAGAGAAGTGTTGTTATTGTTGTTAGTTGCCTTCAAGTTGGTGTCTGACTCATAGCAACCCTGTGTACAACAGGTGAAACACTGTTGTCAATGCCTCTGTGCTATTCATAGGGTTTTCAATGGCAGATTGATTTTATTTGAGAGGTAGTTGCTGGGTCCTTCTCCCAAGCCAACAGCATCTGGTGTTCACAGGTAGTCTCCTATGCAAGTACTAACAAGGCCTAACTCTGCTTAACTTCTGAGATCTGAAGGGATCCGATGCCACAGTGCTATGGCCGCAGGCTAGAGAGAAGTGTAGATGTTTTAAATCAGTAATAATTCACCTGATCTCATAAATGATCACTTGGTTACTAAAATTGATTATCTTCATTGTATAGTGAAGAAACTGTTTTTGTTGTTGTTAGGTGCCCTCAAGAGTCCGACTCATAGAGACCTAATGTACAGCAAATGGAAACACTCCCCGATTCTGTGCCAGGAACATGATCTTATTGATGTTTAAGCCCATTGTTGCAGGCACTGTGTCAATCCATGTGGTGGAGGGTTTTTGTTGTTGTTGTTGTTGTTGTTGTTGTCATTGTTTTTGACCTGCCACTCTCTGAAACATGATGTCTTTCTCCAAGGATTGGTCTTTCCTGACCACATGTCCGAAATATGTAAGGTGCAGTCCGGCCATCAAATGCACAGTAAGCAGTCATGAAAGGACGTTGATTTGTGTTATCTGGACTAATTAGGTTATAATCTAACTATGTCTCATAAAAATTATGTGGCTTTGGACATCAGAATTTGCCTTTATATCTTAATTTATTAAGGTTTGTCTTAAGTGATAAAAGAAATGGCACATCGAATACATCCTTTATTTGTTTCAATGAACATCATTTCCTCCAAGAAAATATCTCTGTTATAACAAATAGTAGTGACACTGCATAGCAGGCACAATTCTATTCTAAAAACTTAATATCCTTTCTGACTATTAACCCACTTAATCTTTATATCACTATGAGGTAGATATTATTCTCCCAAATAAAATGAAATAATGGAATAAATTTAATTCTGCTCAACTAGTATATTTTGAAATAATTTTGAACTGCAATGCAATAGTACAGATACTGGAATTTACAGAACTTACTTCCTGCTAGTGTAACTCCATGCCTGCAAATTGTATTTCCCCCATCTCTGTGGTGGACCTCTCAGCACAGCAGTTAGTAAAAGCTTCTTCTCTGTCCTGCAACATTATCAGTTCTGCTTCTCAGTCAGGCTGCTCTCCTGCCGCTGTATAGATCAGATTCAAACTCTGTGTCCTTGACATCAAAGTCAGAATACAATACTCTGACATTTTTCTTTTGTATAGCATTAGTGTTTGCTTGTCAATGTTACGTACTTAAAAGTTAGTCTGATCTCCTTATGGAGAAAATTCACACTTTTCTGCTTTCCCACAGCATATTTAAGGAACCTTTGCAAAATGATGTTCCAATCCTGTAATGGGCTCCATTCTGAGGTTTAAATTTGAATGTAATTTGGCACTCACATTGTGCTCTGTGTACAAGAAACATTGGCATCACCTTGGAACTTATTAGAAATGCACAAAATCAGGTCCCACTGGGCCTGTTGCATTAAAATCTACATTTTAATAAGAACACCCAATGTGAACCCTATACACAGTAAAGATTGAGAAGCCCCGGCCCAGAGGAACACAAGGATAAAATTCTGGACTTGATCATACCAGACAGTGGGAGGTCAGGAAAAACCTGGGAAGGAGTGGGGACCCCCAGCATGCAGCTGTCCATAATCCACATCTATTATGGGCCTGTGCTGCTTGGGTATTGATTTGGCTTTTTTTAACATGTATTAATATATTTTATCCTGCCCATAACTCTGCAAAACATTTTCTATTATTACTACCTTTTACTAGTAAAGAGGAAAAAGCTGAGACCCTGGAGCTTAAATGACTTTCCTGAGGTCAGACAGTAGGTAGAGGACAGACCTGGATTCAAACCCAGGTAGGTCGGCTCCAAGCCCAAATGTCTCATTATGTTGTACTGGCTTTTTCTGAATAGCCTATTTCACCTTTACTGACTGACATTCTTCCTAGTCCCTCATAGACATCGAATAATTGCAAATGAATAAAGCCCTGCATTCAGAAAAATGCACTCGTAATCTTCACTGTCGTGCGTACCTACATCACCACTCCCTGAGAGCCTGCGAAGAAATTTCCCAAATAATAAAGGAATCAAGGGACTTGGCAACACCTATCCTCTTGCTACTTTCTTTTCTTTTTTTAATATTTACTTGTATTTGACATATACTCATGTTTATAGTGGTATTTAAGGGTATAAATATTAATTATATCTCTGGGCTTGCTTTCTTAGATAAGGGCATTTTTATTGTTTCTTTTCTTATGTTTTGTTCTGAAGCTTTCCTCATTTCAATCCACTTCTCTATGGGTCTCAAATTTTAAGCATTTAGAACCACCTGGAAACCTTGTTAAATACTGTTTACCTGAGCCCATCCCCAGAATTCTGAATTATGAGGTCCATAGCAAAGCCGCACGTTTCATTTCTAACAAGTTTCAGGGGATACTGATGCTATTGGCCTGGGGAGCACACTTTGAAAATCCCTACAGAAGATAAACCATCTAGTTCTTTACATGTCTCATTCCACCCAGTCTGAAATTCATTCCAAGGTAGTTTCCAGAGTTAGAAGCATCAGTTTATAGTGGATCTGATTTCAGTTTTCACATAGGAATAAAATGTCCAGATAAGGATGTGGGAAGCGCCATAGCATACATAGAGCAAGGGGACAAGTTCTAAAGCATTGCCTCCTGTCTTTTTTATCCCAGGGTCTTATAGGCATGCTAGACAAGTGTTCCACCACCGAGCTGCATCTCACTGCCCCCTTGTATTTATTTATTTAAATTTATTTATTTATTTGTCGTGCTTGGTACTTGAACTCAGGGCCTCATACAAACTTTGCAAGTGCTTTAGCACTGGGGTGTACCCACAGCCTTTTTTCTTTTTTTCTTTTTTTCTTTTTTTGAGACAAGTTCTCACTAAATTACACAGGCTGTCTTTGGCCTCAAACTTATGATCCTCCTGCCTTCACCTCCCTGAGTTGCTGGGATTACAGGTGTGCACAAGCACACATGGTTTATTTTTCTTTTATTTTTACTTTTGAGACTGAGCCTCACTAAATTGTGCAGCCTGCTTCTGGCCTTGAACTCAACGTCCTCCTGCCCAGCCTTCTGTGTCACTGTGATTACAGCTGTGTACCAAAGTGTCCTGCCTCCCTCTGTCATTTTTCTTAATGCTTTCTGTTTGAAGAAACAAATAGACTTAGCATCCACAAAATGTATTATAGAATTCATGCTATTTGTATAATTGTGATGTTTCTAGCACTTGTTATTTTCTTCCTCTGCAATATGTTAAGGTCAGATTGTGATTTATATTTATTTGAGTGAGAAGGTAGCAAAAAGCCAGGTAGGCATTGCTTGGTTCTGTGATTACTAAGAAACATGGCTTCTCCTCCACAGAACTAGGATTAGCATTGACTGTTTAGGAATCTAGTTACTTGGACAAGAAACTTACCTGCCTGGCCTAGGGTACCAAGATGTATCCTTACTTCCTTCATCTACCCCAACACATGCCACACTGTCATGGAGGGAGCATTGTGAACTTGCCCAATCCCAGGCACCATGAAAATGTTTTGTAAAATTCCCAGAATATTTACTTGTTTCAGGAAAGCTCTGTCTTGGGAAAATCATCCTGTATGGTTACTTAATTAAACTACTAAAACAGTATGTATATATACTCTTCCTTCTATAGTGGAAGATAAAGTGCCATTCCATAGACCCAACCCAAAAAGCCTCTACCTCCTGTGTTAAACAATAATAACAGCAGTTAATAATAACTGCTATTGCTGTTGTTGTTGTTAGGTGCCGTTGAGTCGGTATCCGACTCATAGTGATCCTCATAGGGTTTTCAATGGCTAACTGTTTCGGGATTGCCTTGGGAGTGGATTGCCAGGTCCTTCTCCCATTTTATGCAGTGCTGGGAATTGAACTTGGGACCTCAGAGACTGCAGCGCAGTGCTCTACCAACTGAGCTAAATCCCAGCCCTAACTGCTATTAACAACAACAACAACAACAACAACAACAACAACATATTAATAACTGCTAATAATACTGCTATGGGAGAAGGGCCTGGCAATCCGCTCCCAAGGCAATCCCGAAACAGCCATTGAAAACCCTATGAGGGCCGCTATGAGTCGGATACCGACTCGAGGGCACCTAACAACAACAACAATAATACTGCTATAATAATAATAACAATAACAACGTCCTTAAGCTTATGCGGCTCTACATGGACATTTCTTATGTTTTCTTTCATGTAGGAATCACATATTTAACCTGCTAAAATGGGTATTATTTACCTGCAGCCATAGCCCTGTGGCATCCGATCCCCTCAGATCTTGGAAACTAAGCAAGGTCGGGCCTGGTTAGTTCTTGGATTGGAGACCACCTGGGAACACCAGATGCTGTAGGCTTGGGAGATGAACCCAGCAACCCACTCCCAAAAATCAATCTGCCATTGAAAACCCTATGAACAGCAGGAAGCACTGACAATAGTGTTTGGCCTGTTGTATGCAGGGTTGCTATGAGTTGAATGCCCAACTTGATGCCACCTAACAAAAACAACATATTAATAACTGATAATAATAACTGCTATAATAGTTATAATAACAATAACAATGTCCTTAAACTTATAGGACTCTACATGGACATTTTTTATGTTTTATTTCATGTAGGAATCTCATATTTAACTTTCTAAAATGGATTATTTATTCCCATTTTTAAAGGAGGCAGCTGACATCTGAGGGTCAAAAATATTAAATAGTTTAATCAGACTTCACAACTAATAAATAGTTTGACCAAGTTTCATGTTAAGATCTTTCTTTCTTTCTTTCTTCCTTTCTTTCTTTCTTTCTTTTTTTTCTTTTCTTTTTCTTTTTTTGGATTTCAAATAACATTTTCTTGATGAAGCCTAGTCACCTTGAAAGCCAGTTCGGCTACTTTTCAGTAATCCACAAATGACTGGTCATTGGATACATGTACGGGGATACAGGGGTTCACAAAACAGAACATATTTTTAGCACTTGGAACTTCACAGGTACACTATGGTATAAATGCAAAAGTATTCTTTCCTCTTTCCTATGCTCTGAATCCATTTAACAAGTACTGTAACATTTTCTCCCTCCATATCTCTGTCTCCGTCTATGTCTGTGTCTATCTGTCTGTCTCTCTCTCTCTCTCTCACTTTCTGTGTTTTTCTACAAAACCCTACAACTCAGTAACTTTATCAGTAACAGCCATTTACTTTCTTTCATGGCTGGGATGGGCTGGGCTCAGCTGGGAAGTTCTGCTTGATGTGATGTGGGCTGGAGCTGCAGGAATCTGGAAGGCTCTTGTGGCTGGAACTTCCTGGATGGCTCCCTCACATGGATAGTAGTTAGTGCTAGTTGTCAAGAGAGATTGTTAAATACAGCACAATGTTCTTCTTTAGGTGACCTCCCCATACAGTTTGAGCTTTTTGTAGCATGGAAGCTAGATCCCAAGAGAGGGAGGGAGAGAGAGAGTTAGAAATGGAAGTTATAAACTGGGCAAGGTGGCACACGTCTATAATCCCAGTGACTCAGAAGGCAGAGGCAGGAGGATCACAAGTACAAGAACAGAGGCAGTCTGCATCATTTAGTGAGACTGTGTCTCAAAAAGTAAAAAAAAAAAAAAAAAAGAAGAAGAAAAAAAGAAAAAAGTGGGGCTGGAGGTGCAGCTCAGTGGTACCCCACTTACAAAGCATGCAAGCGAAAGGACATGGGTTCAACCCCCAGTAACACATACAGAAAAAGGAAGTTATCATTTTTAAAAGTCCATTAGAAGTCCAATCTTACAAATTAGTCATGTTTTTCTAATTCTATCATATACAGCTTCCAGGCCAATTCAGAGTAAAGAGAAGAAATAGGGATAAATTTGGGCCAACTTTAGTCCACCATTCTACCCTCAGTTGATGTCACATTTCTCCACAAAACCACCAAAAGTTGTTCTCCAGTATGGCCTCAAAGCACAAGATGCCAATAACTAAATCATCTCCAAGTGTGGATGAAGCCTTCTGGGATTGGCTTCACAGGAGTTTTCTTCAAATGCAGACATTTGAAGGTCAAAAAGACAAGTTATCTGCCTCCAATGAACAAAAATCATTTGGTAGGCAGTGATAGAATGAGCTTAGTAGACATTCCCATTAAAAAGCGGGTGGCAGAAGGAACATGTCACACAAATCCTATTGTTATGGGATGAGGGATGCATATTTTTTGGGATCTTCGTTTGCTCCATGCGGCTCCTAGCACTGCCCTGTGAGTAGTATTTTTTTTTTCTATTACAAATAGTCCATATTTGCAGCTGAGATATTTAGTCTGTTTCCTGCCCATAGGCTCCGAGTTTGTCTTTTCATTTTGAAATATTTCCCTTTAAGTCTCAAATGGTTTTACTCTTTCCAGTGCATTTTTATAACTCTTTGTATTTTTCTGGTGAATCTTGCCTCCAACATTAAATGAAAATCATATCCACAAACCCCTCTTAAACAGTCCCCTGCCTACTTTGGATTGCATGTCAGGGTACTGTGGGACAGGTCTCTAACAAAGCTTAGAAACCATTTTGTCTACCTGACAGCATCTATGAAGTGTACCCCTCCATTTTTAGAATATTTTGTCTTGATATGAATATTTGTACAGTCAAGGTTTAATCAGGTATGTATTGCAGAATATGTTTATCAAAGGAAATAAAGCTTAACAACTGTGGATTGTTATAGGGAAAAAGATCCAGAAAACAGATTTGAAGGGTCAGAAGAAACTCCCTAACTCTATTGAATTTCTGGCCTAGGTCGACAAGGCAGAGATTTCTGTTTGTTTGTTTTCCCCTTGGGGTGAGGGAATAGGGACAGGAAATTTAGGAAGTCAGGTATGTACATCTTTTTCAGTGATACCATACAAGGGAGCTGGTGGAGAAATCTAGGTTATCTCTGTGTCTGGTAGTGGGCTTTGGCAGGCCTGGCAGTTGGAAGGAAAGAGATTGCAGAGCAGCAGAAAGCAAAGGCAAAGTGGCACCTATTAATATTGTTGTGTCTTTCCATCACCACAGGGAAAAACTAGGTGCAGCTGGAACCTTCCAGCACCTGTGCATAAGTCTTCCAAATCTGTGCACCACTACTTTCATAGAATGTTTGTATGTATTTTACTCCTGCCTTTGAAAATTGGTCAAGTGGAATCTACCTCTGGAGCAGGTTTCCATACTTTGAGAAACACCCTTCAATGTAGTATTTTTTCTTTGTAGTAGATGATTCCTTGACAGTTCCTATAGAAGAATTTTATTGAACACACCAACCCAGCGACTTGCCCATGTTCTCTACTTTTCCATCTGATTGTCTTCCCCCAAATTTTGATTACTTCTTCCTATTGAGAAAATGATATGGACTTACACTTGCCAGGGCAACTTTATGTTAATAGTTTCCTAAAGGAAGAGAGAAATCACATTGGAAAAAAACCTGAGATACTTGTACTCTTTTATTTTTTTGGCAGATGGTGGGATAGTATAGGGAGTGTTAATTAATTTCAACTGTGAATGGGTACCTGAGTGCATATGAATTTCTGATCTCTTTATTTAACAAGGATTTATTATGAGATTGCTTCAGACTTGGGATATTGATGCCCATATGGCCTCACAGAGGGTCTTAGTGCTGTATAATTTATTATTTTCAAAATAAGAAACTCTCTAAGTGTATAATTATGTGTGATTTGCATTTTATATTCAGTAGAATTTTTCATTAATATGAATCATAATCATAGAGGGGAGTCTTTTCCACAATCTTCTCTGTTTTCTCCTTAGGAAAGTATAATTATACAAATAGTACTCTTCAGTTTCAGCAAAATCAGAAGAAGCTCTTGTATCAAATATATATTACTTGCCTACAATGTTATAACCTGGTGATTAATGTAATCTGGATGATAACAGAAAGTGAGGACTTTGAAAGGATTTGCATTCTGCCTGGTTTGTCCACTAGTGTAATTATTGACCCTTTGTTTGGTTACCCTATTTATAAAACTTATATAATCATAATGACTTAAGGGGCTAGGATTTAGCTCAGTTGGTAGAGCACCGCTCTGCAGCTCTGCAGTCTCTGAAGTCCCAAGTTCCATTCCCAGCACTGCAAAAATGGGAGAAGGATGTGACAACTCACTCCCAAGGCAATCCCGAAACAATCTGCCATTGAAAACCCTATGAGGGTCACTATGAGTCGGACATGACTCAATGGCACCTAACAACAACAACAACAATGACTTAAGAGGGCTATAGATTTAAGATAATATGGTTAAGTTTTGGCTATTATAAGTTATACTAAAATTATTATTTGGGGAACACACTGACTCTTAGGACAATTTTAAAAGTGTATTATTCCAAGTTCAGGAAAGTGTGATCTAGAATGTATGTAAAGGAGGTTATACCTGGCAATAGCACTATGCTCAGCAGTTTACATGTCCTTTGAAATATAGAAATACAGTGAAATACAAGAACCACAAAATCATCCGGTCAAGTTCAAGTCCAGTTTTCATTACATACATTATAAAAATTGAGTAGAATGATTAACTACTCTGTGCTATATCTTTTTTTTTCTGTAAAATGTGGTTAGTGTTATTTATTTTTATTGCTATTGTGATCACAAAATTTTACATTATGTGTAAATCATATAATAATATCTTATGTAAAGAAAGAATGTAATAGTGGTTGTGTTGTCATCATTGTCAATGTTTCTCTGGTATTCATAGGGTTTTCAATAGCAGATTGATTTTTGGGAGTGGGTTGCTGGACCCTTCTCCCAAACCTACCGCACCTGGTGTTCCCAGGCGGTCTCCCATCTAAGTACTAACCAGGACCCATCCTGCTTGTGTCTGAGATTTCACAGGATCAGATGCCACAGTGCTATGGCTACAGGCTTTTAATCATGCTAGCTCTGTAGAAATTAATGAACCTAGCTAACTGACTTAACTTTTCTGATCCTATGAAATATGAGGTATGATGGTAAATGCTATCTTTTTCAGTCACAGTTTTAATTCTGTCCAACAAGTGTGTGTTTTAGGTGTTTTTAAGTGGAACATGTCCAGATAAACTGGGCAATCTGAGAAGATCCAATAGAACACTTGAGATGGGAGTTAGGATTCCAAGGTTAGAGAGATGACAGAAAAACTTCACAGAGTTAGAACAAATGTCTAGTGAAGAACTTCAAAGGAGTAAGAATACAAATGACAAACAAACAACAACAATAACAACAAAATATGTGTTTTGGAAAAAGGGTAAAATATTCGATTAAAAGTATGTCAGGCTGCCAGGCAGACAAGGGGGCAGTGAGAACAAATACTCAAGTCGAGTCTGCTGGCAGTGGCGAGCAAGAGGAGTAAGATGATGGCTGTGAAGTGTTTGGAATGGTATAACGGTACAGAGATTAAAGTTAAAAAGGAGGTGGTTTAAGAATTAAGAATTTAAGGAGCAAATGTTCAGAGAATGAACTAAAATGCATCTTGTTTTGTCTTCTACCGATGAAACAAATGGTTAGGTGGAATTTTCCATTTTACCATTTCTTTTGTTATTTTGTAGATGCAGTCTAAAGATGTGAGGTATCTCAGAGGCAAGAGAACTTATAGTAGATCTTGATAGACAATATTAAAATGTAATTTCCCCAATATATCTTTCATTCACATTCTGTATAAATGTGTGACTCTGTGATGGCCTTTGAGTGTCGCAGTGGTCAGGAGGTAAGACTCTGGTCAGTCTGTACTTCTGCCAGTTTCTAGGTGTGCGGGTTTAGACAAATCACTGAGGTGTTTTTTTTTTTTTTTTAATTGTACATTCATCCTGTCTTTCTTTTAGGAAATTTAGGAAAAAATATATATCTAAGGTTACTGACCTCCAAGGATCATATGATAAGTCCAGTATTTGCAGTTTCTTAAGCGTGTGTGCTAGGTAAAGTCTCCTCCTCTCCAGCTCCCATTTCACTGATCTGAACAATATTGACAATATTGCCTACTTTAATTGATGAGTGATTGAATGCGGAGCTAAACTGAGTTACTAAATATGAAAGTGCTTTGAAAATGTCATTGTGATAAAAAATATAGGCACAGTTATTATAAATTAGCAAAGATTTCTTGGCAATGACTTAGCTCAGTAAATGGAAAGATTTGACCTTGATAATTGAGAAGAAAGAGGAGGGGCAACCTTTCTCATGCAAGATCACACAGAATTTATGTTTCATAGTGCTGTGGTTAATTGATTGGGGTTGGAGCTGGTGTGTAATTAAGTTTAGTAACAGCCTGCCAATACAATTTTCTATCTCATGTCACATTAAATGATTTACAATGAACAGAGATTTAGGGAGAATATAAACTATTGTATGACCTACAGCTCTATGAAAGCAAGTACATTAAATTGGTTGGAAATAAATGAGAGATGATGAAATCTGGCACAGGAGGGAAAGTTGGAAACATAGTTCTTAAAGCTGAAGTGTCCAGTTCAAAACTAATGATCTTTCTTGACTCATGATACAGAAGGAGTTTATTTGCAATTTCCCACAAGGAAAATGCAAATCACAACTCCTCCCTCTCTCACTCTCTCCATCCCTCCTTCCTTCTCTCCATCTCCTTTTCCTTTCTTCTTCTATTTCTTCCTTCTTCCTTCCTGTCTTCCTTCCTTTTTTCCTTCTTTCCTCCATAGAGTTCCTACAAATCTCTATAGTTATAAGTATTTTTAACAACATTCATCAGATCTGCATGTTAGGTAAGAAAGAATATTGTTCTGTGAAAAGGATCTGAGGTATGAAAAGAGGTAGACTTTTTTTGTTTAAATTGTCCCTTCATAGCTAACTTGTTGTTGTTGTTGTTGCTGTTAGGTGCTGTTGAGTTGGACCTAACTCATAGTGACCCTATTTATAACAGATGAAACATTACCCAACACTATGCCATGCCTTGCACTATTTTTAGTGTTTCTCTGCTATTCACAAGGTTTGCAATAACTGATTTTTTTTTTTTTGAGGGTGGGCTGCCAGATCCTTCTCCCAAGCCTACAGCACCTGGTATTTCCTGGGAGTCTCCCATACAAACATTAATCAGGCCCAACCTTGCTTAGCTTCCAAGATCTGGCAGAATCTGATGGATGCCAGGGAGGTATGGCTGACTAGGTAAACAAAATTCCTGAGCCTGCCTTTCCTCCTCTGTAAAACTGTAACACTGACTTCGACCTTAAGCTGTTTGGACAAGTAAATCTTCCAGTGTAGTGTCTAATACTTCATAATGATTCAGTATTATTTTCTATTTTTTCTTCTTTATGACATGGGCCATAAAATGTTCTATATCCAGTAAACTTTCTCTGTATTTGGCTATTTTCATTATTACATGTTGCCATTTGAATGGCTTCTCTGGCTTTTCACTTGTCCACAGGGAATCCTCTCTCATCCACTTTGACATTTGCAAATATCTTTTTAAATATAAAACCTGCCTAGGAATCAGTTGTTCTAGGGTGCTTACGTAGAAGGCATATGATAATATTGCATCAATAATTAGAAAATTAGCATAGTTCTGATTTACTTAACTAATTTATTTATTTGTTAGCATTGTTCTTAATGAAGTTTAATGGCTAGGTTTTATAACATAGTGCAGAGTTTTAGGAAAAGGATACTCAACCATTTTTACATTGAAATAAATGCCCAGGAAAGTAATAATGAGACACCTTCATTTTTCTTGACACATTGACAGATACTAACACATTTGACAAGAGGTGATTTTGACAAGGTTGTGGGTAAATAAGTACTCAACATTATTGTTGCTTGAACTGTAACGTGGTTCAACACCTTTGGAGTAAGGGGTGATATGTGTGACAATCTGATGGGAAGAGGACTGTGTTTATGTGTTGAAGCCATACCTATCTTTCAGACATGATATTTTTACTTAGATTATTTATTTGAGGATGTGGGGAAACTGGAGTAAAAGGACATGTCCAGTGAGTATTTGAATATCAGACTTTAAAAAAATAAATTGACATTCTCTACTTATCTAGAGTAATTTGGAGGGATTATAAAATTTTGGATTTTGAATGGACAGCTTCAATTTATTCATATTTTAAAGCTGTTACCAATTTGGAGGACAAAGTATTTCCTACTAAAATTAAAAACTGTACACATCCTTTAGCAATGCAACCTCAGTTTTGAGATTCTGCCTTAAAGACATACACAAAATAATGCCTCCAAAAATGTAAGTAAAAATGCTTTCAACAACATTATTTCTAACAATGAAAAAAAATCAAACTATCTATTGTTAGGTACTATGGAGTTGGGTCTGACTCCTAGCAACCCTCACGTGGTTCAATGGCTCATTCTTTAGAAATTGTTTTGGGAGTGGATTGCCACATCCTTCTTCCATTTTTGTGGTGCTGAGGAACAAACTGAGGGCCCCAGAAAACATAGAGCAACACTCTACCAACTGAGATAACCTCCAGCCCCTATCAACCTATCTAAATTTTCAATAATTTGGTGTGATTAAATGACACTATGATTATTGAATGGCTGGAGACTCATATACAGTGCAAGTAGACCTATGTATTCTGCAAATAACCCTACCATCAATAAATACCTACTTCCACACTCAGAAAACAGTGTAAAAACATTAAAATCAGTGCAGATTATGCAGGATCTGGTATTTAAAATATATACATATATATTGCACATATGATATATGTTGCTTATATGTAATAAGCATATATGCATATATATTTGTATGTTTATTGAAATATTAATTATAGACTATGTGCTTACAAACAGGAAAATAACAGGAACAGGAAATATTTTGAAGGATATTATTGTTTTTTCTAAGAAAGAGAGTCAGGCACAGTGGCGCACAACTATATTCCCAGTGGCTCGGGAGGCAGAGGCAGGAGGATCGCAAGTTGCAGACCGGAGGCAGTGTGCATAACTTAGCAAGACCCTGTCTCAAAAAAAAAAAAAAGTAAAAAAAAAAAAAATGGGCTGGGGGTGCAGCTCAATGGTCCAGCACTTCCAGAGCATGCAAGGACGCGGCCCTGGGTTCAACCCCCAGTACTGAGAAAAAAAAAAAAAAAGCAGCAATACTTTATTTTCATTGCCAACGCTTTAAAATTTGGTTTTAACCAGGTGTGGTGGGGCACACCTGTAATTCCAGTGATGCTGGAGGCAAAGGCAGGAGGATCATGAGTTCGAGGCCAGAGGCAGCTTCCATAACTAAGCAAGGCCCTGTCTCAAAATAAGAATATAAATATAAACAAGGGGCTAAGAGTAACAGCTCAGTGGCAGAATGCTTGCAAAGTATGCATAAGGCCCTGGTTTCACCCACTCAGTACTGCAAAAAAGAAAAAAGGAAAAAAAATATATATATATATTTTATCACATATAGGTACATTTCAAAAGATCATTTTAAAACATAGGTCAAAACTCATTCAGTTTAGAGACCAAATGAATTAAGAAAATCAAACAAGATGATTTATTAGATAATATTATCAAGTAAAAGATAGAGAAGACTTAGATGGGGAGGGTGGGAGGGGGGAAGCACAGGGGAGGGTAAGGGGTAACCTATATGAATAATGTACACCAAAATACATATATGGAAATGTCACAATGAAAAGCATGTCAGAATGAGTCATATTAAGGTGTACATTAAAAATTTCCAATAAAAAAAGAAATGTTTTCAAGCACCAATATTTACCATACTATTACACAATTTAATACAAACACATATTGATATTGTACTATCCAACAGTCCTGCATTAACATAAAACAGAACATATTTGTTTATAGACCTCCATTTTGTTTGGTTTGGTTTGGTTTTTTATAGTGCTGGACATTTAAACTAGGGCCTCAGCCAAACTAAGCCAATGCTTTACCACTGAGCAACACTTCTAACCCTGCAGTTTAGTTTTAAAATAAGGCTAGCAAAGTGCATTTAAAGTTGGTGAAATATGAAAAGCAAATTTGGGGTTGAATGAAACTAAAATTAATAAATTCTTATATAATGTTCTTTTCAATTTACCAAACTAATCTATGCGTACATTTTAGATTTTGTCTACTTTTTCCACATTAGCATATCAGCATATTTATGTGTGCTGCTATATTCATGGAAGCTTGGTGGTTTAGAAGTAATAAAAGTACAGATGGAGAATGCAGTTATCTAATTAATTCTAAAATCTAGTTGCCCTTGAAGGAGGAGCAACATGTTCATAGATAATTTTTATTCCCTTTCCAATATGTGGTTTTGCTTTCAGTCAAACACATTTATTTCACTACAAGCTGCTCCTAGTTTCCTAGTTATACCCTGATTCTTCCCAGTAACTATTTTTCTAGGACAGCTGTTGTTTTATGTACGTGGAATATAAGTAGGAAACATGGTACACAAATTTTAAATGCTGATAACTAGGACATATCAAAGAGTTTGAGTAAATCTATGTTTACAGATGCCTATGAGCATAGAGCCTGCAGCCAAACCACTGTGACATCTGATCCTGTTAGATCTCGGAAGATAAGCAGGAGTGGGCCTTGTTTGTACTTGGATGGGAGACTGCCTGAGAACACCAGATGCTGTAGGCTTGGGAGACAAACCCAGCAACCCACTCCCAAAAAACAATCAGCCATTGAAAACCCTATGAATAGCAGAGAAGCACTAATAATACTCTTACTTCTGTTGTATGTAGGGTTGTTACATTGGACACCCACTTAATGACACATAAAAACAACATCCATAAACATAGAGGGTTGACATTTAGCTCAGTTGATAGAGTGCTTGCTTTGTGTTCTCTGACACCCTAGGTTTGATCCCTAG
Organism: Pedetes capensis; assembly: GCA_007922755.1. Lineage (NCBI taxonomy): Eukaryota > Metazoa > Chordata > Mammalia > Rodentia > Pedetidae > Pedetes > Pedetes capensis. The sequence goes on from VMDO01005082.1 coordinate 43,237, forward strand.
CACCACAAAAATGGGAGAAGGACCTGGCAGTGCACTTCTGAAACAATTCTAAAACAATCAGCCATTGAAAATCCTATAAATAGCAGAGAAGCACTGACATAGTGTCAGGCATGTCACAGGGGCAGAGAGTGTTTCATTCTGTTTTACATAAGGTTGCATGAGTTGGACACGTCTCAGTGGCACTGAACAACAACAACAACAACAATGATTATAGAAGCAATTTTATATAAAGAATAACATGAATTAAATTAAAATAAAATATGAGAAATTAAGAATGATATCTTTACATAATAATTACATGACAAATTTATTAAGGTATTATTTCCTGTTCTTTGTGTGTACATTGTATTTGAAAGTTAAGTTTCACATAAGGTTAAAAAAAGAAGTACCTTGTGTTGAAGAATTTATAATCACAAAGTATCTCTGCAGAGCTGACTGGATCTCCATTCTCTGATGTATCATAGTCTCTGGAGTCACTCTGAGACATTAAATGACTTTTTCAAGGTTACTCTTAGAGTAGGTAACTGTGGGATTTCACTAGATTCACTATGAGTTCAAGAAATGGGGAAATGTTCTAAAATCAAGAACCCAAAAATACAGGGCGGTCATATGTAAAGTCAGCTCTATACCACATAAATATTTTTAGAAATATGATAAGCACATGTCCAAGAAGGTGTAGACTTTTCCTCTCAGAAGGAGGACGATGAAAAGGAAGTGGCTGGCCCAGCGCACACCCAAATACTTTCAAAATGGAATTGAGTATGCACCTATGTTACACATCTAGTATTTCTTTTATGACAAAGAATCTTCTAATCCACACTTAATATTCAGTAGTTGAGCCATGGCCCCAAATTCTGATTTAGTAGTTTTGGGATTAGGATGAAGATCCAGCTTTTCTAATGAATCCACAGGTGATGCTAATGGGCCAGGGCCCAAAGCTGCTCTGAGATGTGGCGTGAGAAGTTCTGAGTACATATGCACAGAAAGATCAAAGTAAGTTAGCACAGTTTCTTTCTTCATTAACCTATCGTCTTTCTATTTCCCTACAAAAATGGTTTCCAGCTGTTGCAAGTAAAATGATGAACACATTTAGCTTGATTGTGCTCCATTCCATTTTGCCTAGTATACACACTATTATTCCTATAAAAACAGTAGTTTTTTGTTTGGATTTTATTTTTTGTTTTCATTACTTGCCTTTTCTAGGAGACTTTTGGGTTCTCCTCCATTTTGGTAACAGTTGTTGTTGTTGTCGTTAGGTGCCGTCGAGTCGGTATCCCACTCTAGCGACCCTCATAGGGTTTTCAATGGCTGAGTGCTTCGGGATTGTCTTGGGAGTGTATTGCCAGGCCCTTCTCCCATTTTTGGGGTGCTGGGAATTGAACTCGGGTCCTCAGAGACTGTAGCGCAGCGCTCTACCCACTGAGCTAAATCCCAGCCCAACACAGTAGTCAGTACCATACTGGTACTGTACCAGTACCATACTGTATGTATGTCAGTACCATACTGGTACTGTATGGTACTGGTGCAGTATCATACTGGTACCATACAGTACCATACTGGTAACAGTAGTCAGGTTTACTGTTTGTAAAACTTTATATATTTTAATAAGTTCAAAATCTTCTTCTTTGGCCCAGAGGTCTTTCAACATAAGTATTAATTGACATTTATGTGTCAGGCATTGTGTTAAGCGTTAGGGTTCTCCATTGACAGTTAAGGAATATACTGTGGTTATTTATATGCATCACAGCTTATGCCTGGTCTATGGACATCTGTCTTCTGCAGTAAGCATGCCCTTATACTTCCCTTGAACTGCCATACATGGAGCTAAAAAGTGTTTTCCGATAGGTAACAGACTCTTCTAACCTTCACACCCATGAATTGGTATATCATAGTGGGGTTTACAGATTATTAAAGAGTAGGCACAGAATATTATTTTTAGGACACAGAACTTGAGAATCAGAGAAGGCTTCCTAGAAGAGATAATATCAAGTATGATTTTTGATGCTAATTGGGAGCTCACTGAACAAAGGTTTTGTAGAAACACCCCAGCCAGGGCGTAAGCAGAAGCATCAATATAAGGAACTCAATGTGTACATGAAATAAAAAGTAGATTGATGTTTCTGGAACATGAAATAAAAATTCTATAACTTTAAGAGATAAAGCCACCAGAGATGGAATTTCAAGGTTTGAAGAGCTGAGTTGTAACCAGTGGAATCTATTACTGTCTTTTGGATAGGAGGTTTTGAACTGTGCCTTGATTAAAGGAAAGGAATTCTGTAATTGGAGGCTGTTCTAGTCAATAAAAGTATTAAAGAGAGAAAATTTTCTATGGAATTCTATCCTCAAAAATTGTATGGAATTCTGTCCATAAAAATGAATTGATATTTTCAGGGAACAATGAGGTGGTAACATGATGATATCACCAGGTCTTTTCTTTCACACTTATTGTCAAGAGCTCCATTTAGAAGAGCGAGGTCAGTTTTGGCACAAGAATGTTGAGATTAAGGATTAACAAGAAAAGAAAACAGAGAAGGACAGGAACTTCAGTATAAATTTACTGAGCCACATTCAATGTACTTATTCCTACAGTAGTGAAAATTATACTCCAATATTGATAATAGAAATGAAAAACTTTCCATTCCAAATGCCCAGTGAATGGCCGATACCTTACATGGACAGATTTTTAACAAAGGAATATTTGTTGTAGTTTTGGTGGCATTGTTACTGTGTAGCTTATGGCAACACAGAGGGGCTGGAGGAGAGAGAGGTTAGCTGGACTGAAAATATTTGTCATCATAAATGTGCTGATGGAAGTACTATGGATTTAGATCACAGTAGCTATTGGCTTGGGGCTGGGATTTAGATCAGTTGGTAGAGAGCCTCTCTGCAGTGTCTGAGATCCCGGGTTTGATTCCCAGCACTGCCAAAATGGAAGCAGGATGTGGCAATCCTCTCCCGAGGCAATTCTGAAACAGTCAGCCATTGAAAACCCTATGAGGGTCCCTATGAGTCAGACACAGCTCGATGGCACCTAACAACAAAGCTAGTGGCTCGTGGTTTCCCTAACTTGAACTGCTTATTATATGGGCACACCACTTACATTTTCTATTGGTGCTAAGATCATAGGAAGGAATTATCACTGATGAAGCTCAGTAGAGGCAGAGAAGCAAGAACTAAATTCAGTGTATTATTCTATGACTAAAACTGAGGCAAGGAACTCCATCAATTAAAAATCTTTCTGTGCCTTTCAAGGCAGATTTCAAAGGTCAGGAAGCTGCTGAAATTACAGTCTTTTGTAAAAATCAAAGTCTTGACATGTATTAAGAAATTTCTCATGGTATTCTTCCTGCATTTAAGAAGATATCCAAGTGTCCTCATAAAATCCTATTTATTTAATCACACATTTCTCAGTCTGAATATCTTTTGTGAAAATTGGTAAAAGAGGTGTCTGCCCAGGGACCTGGAGGGGAGTACCAATTAAAGCCAACATTTTATAATAATATAAATCATGAAATTGTCTTGACCCCATTCTCAGGGAAATGCCCACCCTAGAATTCAGATGTTCAGAAACAAAATCCAACCGGTGACTGAGGCATGAAATACTTTAACAGGATAAACATAAGACTCTCCAACTCTGAGACAACAAAGTTGACATTTTCTTCTTTTCATTTATACAACTTTTTTCTGTTTAAGTTAGTATTAGATCATCTATTCCCTTAAACAAAAGTAAGAACAGTATTAAGTGATTTCCTAGTTTTGTTTCATTTTTTTCCCTTTATCATTGAAAAAAATTGTCTCCACAAGAGTTGCTTACACTTTAGAGATAACAATTTGCTAATTTCTTGAAAGCAAATTTTCTTGTTTACTGAAGTTTCCAAAGGAGAATAATAACTTCACAGTAAATTAATTGGTTTGAGTTATTAAAGCTTTCAACTTCTCCTTAGTGAATATTAAATGATTCACATCTTGCTAAGTGGTTGATAATATGACTGGGTATTTTTCTACAGAGACAAAGTATGATAATACTGTCAAGAAACCAATTAGAAAGGGTGAAAAAAAGCATGTGTAAAGAGCTTAGAAATATTCTGCTTTTTGGAAGCATGCAAAACATGATAGCTCTTACTTTAAAAGAAAAAAGGTCTACATTTTTAAATTATTTTTAAGAATCATTCTAAAAACTGCTTATTAGCACTGATGTGTTGGCCATTTCTACTAGAAAGTTGAACATGTTATATAAAAGCCAACTTAAATATTTTGTCAGTATCCAACTTATCCTATTGACATATTACTTATTTTTAAACTTTTTATTGTTGTTGTTCTTAGGTGCTGTCAAGTCAATTTCCAACTCATATAACCCTACATTTAACAAGAGAAACAGGATTGTTAGGGATTCTCTGCTATTCATAGGGTTTTCAATGGCTGATTGTTTAGGGGGATTGAGTTGCTGGGTCCTTGTCCCAAGCTGACAGCACCTGGTATTCCAAGACAGTCTCCTATCCAGGTAATAACCAGGCCTGGCCTTCCTTAGCTTCTTAAATCTGACAGGATCAGACTCTACAGTGGTATAGCTGCAGGCTAAACTTTTTATTGTTGTTGTTAGGTGCTGTTGAGTCAGTGTCTGACTCATAGTGACCCGATGTACAACAGGTGAAACACCACTATCAGTCCTTCTCTGCTATTCATAGGGTTTTTAATGGCGGATTGATTTTTGGGAGTGAGTTGCCAGGTCCTTCTCCCGAAATTTTTATTAGTGTATATTAATTATACAAAATAATGGGTTTAATTATTACATTTTCATACATGTATATAATGAATTTGAGCATATCCCCCCACATTGCCTTCTTTTGTGCCCACTTCACTCATCGGCTAATTCTCTTCCTCTTGCCCCCAAATTTCCCATCTACTTTTGAATTTTTGTTTGTCCACTTGTCTAATCTAGATTCCACAAATGAAAGCAAATGTGATTTTTGTCTTTCTGAGTTTAGCTTATTTTGCTTTAACATGATATTCTTCAGTTCCATCCGTTTTCCTGCTAACGACATTATTTCATTCTTTATGGCTGAATAAAAATCAATTTTATATGTTGTTGTTGTTGTTGCTAGGTGCTGTCGAGTCGAGTCCAACTCATAGTGACCCTATGCACAGCAGAACAAAACACTTGCCGATTCTGTGCCAGGCAAACAATCTTATTTATGTTTAAGCCCATTGTTGCAGAAACTGTGACAATCCATCTGGTGGAGGGCATTCCTCTTTTGCGTTGACCTGCCACACTCCCAAACATGATGTCCTTCTCCAGGGATTGATCTCTCCTGACTACATGTCAGAAATATGTAAGACAAAGTTTGGCCATTTTTGCTTCCAAGGAGCACTCTGGTTGCACTTCTTCTAGGACAGATTTGTTTATTCTTTTGGCAGTCCATGGTATATTCAATAGACGTCTCCAGCACCACAATTCAAAAGCATCAATTCTTTTTCTGTCTCTCTTGTTCAACGTCCAGCTTTCACAACCATATGATGCCACTGAAAATACCATGGCATGAGTCAGATGCACCTTCATCTTCAATGTGACATCTTTGCTTTTCAATACTCTAAAGAGATCTTTTGCCACAGCTTTTCCTAGAGCAATGTGTCTTTTGATTTCTTGACGGCTACTTCCACGGGTGTTGATTATAGAGCCAAGCAAAGCAAAATCTTGGACAACCTCAATCTTTTCTCCATTTATTGTGAATTTGTGTGCTGGCCCAGTTGTAAGGATTTTTGTTTTGTTGATGTTTAGTCGTAACCCATATTGAAGGCTATGATCTTTGATCTTCATGAGTAAATGTTTTAAATCCTCTTCACTTTCAGCAAGCAGAGTGGTGTCATCTGCATAACGCAGGCTGTTAATGAGTCTTCCTGCAATCTTGACGCCATGTTCTTCCTCACAAAGTCCAGCTTCTCAGATTATTTGCTCAGCATATAAATTGAAGAGATAGGGTGAAAGTATACCGCCCTGATACACGCCTTTCTCAACTTTAAACCACTCAGTGTTTCCTTGTTCTATTCGAACAACTGCCTCCTGGTTTATGTACAAATTCCTCATGAGCACAATTAGGTGTTCTGGTATTCCCATTTTCTGAAGTGTTATCCATAATTTGTTGTGATCCACACAATCAAATGCTTTTGCATAGTCAATAAAACATAGATAGATATCTTTCTGATATTCTCTGCTTTCACCTAATATCCACCTGACATCAGCAATGATGTCCCTGGTTCCCCGCCATCTTCTGAATACTGCTTGATTTTCCAGTAATTCCCTGTCTATATACTGCTGTAGTCGCTTCTGAATGGTCTTGAGTAGAATTTTGCTGGTGCGCGATATTAATGATATTGTCTGATAGTTTGCACATTCAGTTGGATCCCCTTTTTTGGGAAAGGCACAAATATGGATCTCTTCCAGTCAGTTGGCCAAGTAGCTGTTTTCGAAATTTGTTGGCATAAACATGTTAACACCTCCAGTGCTGCATCTGTTTGTTGAAACATCTCTGTTGGTATGTCATCAATTCCTGGAGGCTTGTGTTTCACCAGTTCTTTCAAGGCAGCTTCCACTTCATCCTTCAACACCATTGGTTCCTCTTCATATGCAACCTCTTGGAATGGTTGGTCATCTATCAACTCTTTCTTGTATAATGACTATGTGTGTTCTTCCCATCTTCTTTTGATGTTTCCTGCATCATTTAATATTTTCCCTGTAAAATCTTTCACTACTGCCACTCGAAGCTTGAATTTTTTCTTCACTTCCTTAAGCTTGAGAAACACAGAGCGTGTTCTTCCCTTTTGGTTTTCTGCCTCCAGCTCTTTGCATATGTCATTATAATATTTGTTTTTGTCTTCTCAAGCTGCTTTCTGAAATCTCCAGTTTACTTCCTTAATTTCCTCATGTCTTCCTTTTGCTTTAGCTGCTCGATGTTTGAGGGCAAGGTCCAGTGTCTCTTTTGACATGTAAGTTGGTCTTTCTTTTTTTCTTGTCTTTTAAAGAACTTTTTGCTTCCTTCTTGAATGATATCTTTTATGTCATGCCACAACTCTTCTGGTCTCCTATCATTTGTGTCTAATGCATTAAACGTATTTTTGAGGTGGTCTCTGAACTCAGGTGGGATATACTCAAGGTCATAATGTGGCTCTCGTATACTTGTTCTAATTTTCTTCAGCTTCAGTTTGAACTTGCATATGAGAAGTTGATGGTCTGATCCACAGTCAACACCTGGTCTTGTTTTGACATTTTGTACAGAGCTTTTCCATCGTCTCTTTCCACATATGTAGTCAATTTGATTCCTGTATGTTCCATCTGGTGAAGTCCATGTGTATAGTCTCCGTTTATGACATTGAAAAAATGTATTTGCAATGAAAAGGTCATTGGCCTGACAAAATTCTATCATGTGATCTCCAGCTTCGTTTT